>CAJVGC010000590.1:9442249-9508840 GCA_910822075.1 Senecio squalidus | reverse complement strand
TTAGGCAATTTGTGAGATAATAATAAGTAAATTAAATATTAAATTATGATTATGAAATTGATAATAGGTATACCTGGTAATCGGTGAAGATTTGGGGATAAAGAGAGAGAAATTGGCAATTATTGGCTGGACCTTTGGTGGAGCTTGTGTGGAAAATAATGAAAAAAAAAAAAAAAGGAAATTAATAATACATTGAGGTTATATTTGTTTTTGTATGGTTTTGAGTTTTGACTGCTGTGTTGTGTATGGTGGAAGATTCACCCGCCATCTTTAACTTTATTCAGGTATGGTCCTTTACATAAGATAATATGTATGCGGTTTAACTCAAATATTTATCTTCATGTTAAATGCGACAGAGAGATAAAATATGTTGAATAAGGTTGATGGTCGGTGATTGTCTCGTTCATTTTGGTGATCATGAAACATTAGAAGATGATCACAGGATACGCGCAATGGGTTGTACTGCACTTCGATGTTTAAGTTGGATGATACAAACAACGGCTTTTTGGTGGGTTGTTGTACATTACTTTATTGACTTTCTATGAGCAAGTGTTTGATAAATGTTTGGATAGCCGAGCTTCCGATACTTGGAGTTTTTTCTTCAAATATCTAAGTTTTTTTTGTTAGTAATGGGAATCTTTGCTTCAAATATCTAAGTTCTTTTGTTAGTCACGAGAACTATCGGACGACTAATCCGAGATTAACTTTACATGGTTACGTCATTAATCCGTTTAATCATTTATAAACCATTTTCCAGTCATCCCCGATATATTATGTACGTCTTATTACTATGTCATTTTCTTAGTGATAGAACCTGTTTATTATATGATTAGAAGCTTAATTTAATTTAACCGAAAGTAAGTAGGGTTTTCAAGCTAGAAATTCTACTTTTACAAACGAAAATCTATATTATTGTACTTACAAAACTACTATCTGACATGAAATATCATATAGATATTAAATTTTATGAGACGTATTGCTTTTATCATGAAGAATCACAATGTATCTTGTAGAAAAATTAAAAGAAAAAACTACGGTTGTTTATCGGTATTAGTTTAAGTGTTTAACTATTCAAGCCTTTTGTTATCAAAGAAAACAAAACTTATATAGAGTGTTAAGTTAAACGAATTATGATACAATTATGTATGCTTAAAGAAAAAATATATTAAGTTTCTTTTTTCCTATTGATATACAACTCTTTCGCTTAGAAATAAAATATTGGAAATGCTAATCAAGGTTTGTAACTTTATAGTGGAATATCCTCATTGAATCCGTTTTGTAAGCATCTAAGAACGTGCATGTTACAATTTTACAAATTGGGCACATGGTACAACATTTTTTAGGTTTTTATAAGAAAAGTCTAGATTACTACAAATTTAGTAACGAAAGAATAGAAATATTAGATGACTAATTTAAAGTTATATTCAGATTTGTGTAAGGATTAATAAATCAAAAGTTTTTAAGGATATGAAAAGTTTTAACGAAAAATGAGATTAAGTAAAAAGAAAGAAAAAAAAAAATACAATAATAAGTAAAATAAAATAAAAAAATGTTTTTTAATAATTGATATGTTTTATTTAGATAAGGTTAAAGAAAACATTATTGTAGTTGAATTCTTTCCCACCCATAAAGAATGTGAATTTTGTAAATGATGGAAAAATTATTTCTGATAATTTTGACAATCAAACACGTTTTTGAATTGAAATTCAATTTCAATTTTAATTCCGTCGAATTCCCTTAGATTATGTGAAACAAACGTCCACAGAAAAACTTAAATAACCCCATAAACTATAATGTTTTAGATTATAAACTCAAACAAACATTTAAAACTAGCTTAATTGAGTTAGATAAGCTAATAAACTCCTTACACGAGTTAAAACAAACACCCCAAAAGCTAGTTAGGTTACGGTTAATTAGCTTATCCTTAATGTATTTGTAGAGAGTTTGAGTTGAATTCATTTTAATAGAGACTAGCTTATTGCCCGTGTTATACACGGTACTGTTTAAAATTAAATGAAAACAAATGTTGGGTTAAAATGATTGAGATTTAATGTTCGTTAATCTTATCATAACTATAATGTTATTTTGAAAAGTCAATAGGACATCATAAGAAAACATAAAAATTACTATGTGATTTAGTCTTGACACAATCTCACTCACAACTCCTTGTTTAAATGGTTACATTTTCGGTAGAAAAAAATAAAGATCCCACTTTTTTCATTTCAACATACAAACACCAAAAAAAAAATGATCAATTTGGAGGGACCATACATAATACATAATAGACTATTCACTTTTCACTACCAAAACACCTACTCAAGTCACATTGAGTTTATTTCAGCAAAAATCTATACATAAATAAAAGTTGTTGAAGAACAAAACAAACAAATCAAATGGACGAATTCTAAAATCACCCAGCGAACGGAAAGCTACAAGTCAATCTCCAACATTGTGCATCTTGTGAAAATCATAATCCTTATCTAATTAAAGTTAGTTATAAAAGACCCAACATTTAAAATCTGATTTTAATTAGGTTGTATCGAATTGTTACGAATTTTGAATGAATTACTATTACCAGTTTAGTCTTATGAGCCTAGAGAGTTTAATCGTATTCCGACTTCCTCTTCTCAAGCCATAGCTACAAACAGTGGTGAATTACCAAACAAATTAATTATAATTTGAAACTTACATCCATGGATTATGATTTATTATTTGGTGTTTGGCTGTTTCACTTTCTACTGTTTCATAAAATCTTCCGTGAGAAACAACAACAATTATGAAACCTTTCCAATCAAAACAAATAAAGATTCATTTGTTACCATCAAAATTTTCGACAACCTAATGAGATCCTTATACCGAACATCACAAACCATTCATGTGAACAAACAAACCGCCAAACACCAAATAAATCAAAGTAGAAAAGAAATTCAAATCTACAAAAAGAACACTTACGTTCGATCTCTCAAAAAGAAACAACAGAAACAAATATCAAAAACCATTCCATACTTGTTAAACAACGAACACAAATCTTTACCAATCGTACCTAAAAACCACAATACAAATCTTTTACAAAACTTGGTGTTTTGAAATTCGAAACATCATCATTAAATTGAATGATAAACAGATTTTGAAGATACAAATTGAAAAAATAATCTAAAATTCAAATCCATAAATAATAATAATCTTACCTCAATCAATTTTATTAGGACTATTTATTAGTAGAAAGAGAATTGGAAGATTGAAATTCAAATTTCAAAATTATTAAAAACCCAATAAGGTATTTGGGAAATATACATGGACTGTTGATTTTCGAGCCTATCAAAAGAAAAGCTTACGTAGCTGCCATGCACACTGTCCAACACAATCAATTAGCTAGATTATTTTCCTTTAACTTCCACTATAGGCATTAATAATAACATCTTTTTGTTTAATAAAATTAACATAAACTGAATTATGACATCACCTTACCAATTAGTAATCCAATGTGGATAGCCTAAAAATGTGACACATCAACCAAATGACATCAGCCATAAATCCCTTTTATTAGATAGAAAAGATTTCATTATGAGAGCGGATATCTTTCACACTTTCACTTTTAAAAGTTTCCATCAATCCTTTTTTTGTAGATTTGATTACTTAAACGGTTCTTAAAGTTTGTTGAGTACTAAGAATCCTTGCGGTTTATTTTCTTCTAATCAAGTCCTTATGATTAGTAATTGTTCCGGACATAGTTTTTGAATCTACAAATGCAGTTAAAATTATAAGGAAAAAGAATATGTAATCGTTGTAAATCACATAGTCAAAAACCGTATAAACTTACAAGGTCCGATCTGTTATGGTTATAAACTATAAGTAAAGGGTCCCCGATAAACCATAGAACATTTAACTATTAACTCGTGTATACTTTAAAACAAAAACATTTTAAGTTATTTCGATGAAATTAGTTTAAGCTTATTTAACCCCTGCCCCCATACAGAAAGAGATGTTTCCCATACAGCAGATTGAAGGGAACTAAACGAACACTTTTTGTTGGTTATTTTAAAAACATCAACTTTGCCGTATTTATAGGCAGTTACCCTTTTAAAATATATGTGATCCCAAACATCATTAGACTGTTCTAAAGAAAATGTATAAATATAAATCGTTAAGTTCTTATTTTCATTTGCTCGTATTCATTTTACAATTTTACTAGTTCAATTTGTATTTCGCCTTAATGTTGCTTTGAATTCGAAGACAACAATATTGTGCATCGATCGACATCATTAGTATTTTGGTTTGGTATAAGTCATTTTGTACATAGAATCTGTATTCACCTGTAAAAGTAGACATGACTGATTATATTAACTTCATTTCCACAACTTACTATTTTAAATTATATTTCCGCCTTCGTTCGTATTGAATTCTAGTATTTGGTAACCGTTAAAAGGTAATGTGGTTACCAAATGAGTATATCGAAAGAAAAAAAGACAAGTTACATATCGTTGCCATTATTTCCACGAAAAAAAAACAAATACATCTTCCGATAACTCAACTCAATAAAAGAAGCAAATGTTAATATACGCAAATAAACAATCTGAAAACAAATTACAATCACCAGTAACACGTTTCCTAGGTACTTCTGATTTTGATGATATAATTTTCCCGCAATAGTTTCTTCGTTAATAATTAAATCCTACACAAAAAGTCAACTGCAAGGTGCAACGCTACCAGATGATCCTTACTCTGGCTCAACTTCTAGAACTATCTTCATGAGTTCATAAACAAAATAACTTATTGCAGCCGACGGTAACACCTGGGTAAGCACACCACAAACACGAAAATAATTAATCCGTATGTCCCCAAAAATGAATAAACTGGTTAACATGCACAACAAAACCTCTTTGAAAATAACACAAGGGAAAACTATCGATGCCTCGCAAATGAACTTGATAATCCAAGTATGGAAAAAATAATATTTCTAATAAATACAGAACTGTGTCAACTAAACATCGTACATGTAGATTATGTTGCAAACTCTAGCATAATACAGGGTTTTTATGAGTTGTGAATTTTAGCAGTTACGGTAATCATTTTGAAACAAGTACCATGTTTACAAAACATTCAGACTCGTTAAGTATCTGAAGGATTAAAGATAATATTATCAAAAGTGTAAATAGTATATGAAGTGTAAAATCACAAGGTCTAAGTCCACGAACCTAACCTCACTTCAAAACGTAAGGGAAAGAATGCAGGCAAACTCGCAAGTTCAACCCAATTACATACAAAAATTGGTCGATTTAGAAACGGGTCAAATTGTTCTTGAAAGCATATTTAACGTATTATATATTTATAAAACTTCATAAAAAAGTGTTTGTAGGTCTGCCCAACCTGACCCTTCCGACCCATACTAAAAGAGAGACGTGGTAAGATGGAAGGCCGGATTGGGTTAGATGTGAACACTTTCAACCCATTTGACTTTCCTTTTAGGTAAATTATTTAAACTCGACCTGTTTCAGATAAAATACAGCCTACATCGACCTATTCATAAGTAAATGAGTCGAGTGAAATAGGAAGACAGTAAAAGCCAAGATATGTGAACAACAACTAATTAATAACATTCAGAAGATTTACCTGCAATAAACTTGGAGTTAATCCTGCATAAAGAGCGGGAATGCCACCTTGCTCAACTATCTTCAAAGAAGTCGCCATTGCACTCATTTTTGTGGGCACGGACTTCAACATGAAGTTGTCTTCTAACAACTTCAAATGGATATGTACAGCTTCAGCACAGCAGCCTGCAATCGCACCATATAGTAACTTCTAAACAGTAACTCAATTCCATTTGCTCCAAAGCGTTTAATTCTTGGTCTGAATCCTTCATATGTTGAAGTCTTTTTCTTCCCTTTGGTGAATGCAGATACTTGACTTTATATATCATAAATTCCATAAAACACGGCACCTGATGTGCCATGCTTATGATTGAAGGTAGTAGGCTTTGTATAATGAAAAAAAAATCCTTCGTCTGGATCATATGGCGAAACGCACCAATTACAAACCTCCCAGGCTTCTCCTCCAGTGCCACCATTTTGGTTCTAACCTGTGACATTGTAAAAATATAACAATGGAATTACTAGATAACCCTACTTAGAGGTGGTACAAGAAGGAATCCGGGCATATGTTTCACCCGTTCCCCTTTAAACTATAACTTTTGTTTGACCCATTTATAAGTAAACAGGTCGAAAAATTGCCACCACTAGAATACACGAATAATTAAAGACGAGTATGAGGGGGGGGGGGGGGGGGGGGGATGTATAATGTACTGGTACGAATTAGAACAATTGAATAGGACCAGACCAGTATATACTTACTGATGAACCGGGCATTCAAATGCAAAATAACAAGTAACAGTTTACTTTCAAGAGGTAAATTCCCCCGGTGATACTCACTCTCTCAAACTTTATCAGTGAAAAGTATAAATGAATAATAATATCATAGCCGTCCCACTCTATTTATAGAATTCCGAACTGAAATTAAACTAATTCCAGAGGTACACCAAGAATAGAGAAACGGGGTGTTTGGATTTTCATTTTAGAATTGACATTATCGCAACTTCAGTTTTTAATGTTTGGTTAAACATATTACTTGTATTATTTTGGCGACGAAATAATCAGTTCTGGATAATTAGTTTCATACGAGTTGCAAAAAATTGATTATCTAAAGTGGTAAATTAACACCATCAATTTACCACCAAGCATCTAATTATTCGATTTGGTAAAACTTTAAACAGCAAAAGAAAACTCAAAAATAATTATAGCTCGTTCTATGAAAGTTGAATTATTCCATATTGCATAATAACTTTGAAGATGCACATCCAAACACGCCTAATACTAGTTTTGGAAATCTTTATATACTTATTAAAACAGAGGCACCTAGAGTTGTACGAGGGGAGAGTAATAATTATGAATTTAGAATATGCAGAAAAAAGACATACAGTGTCCATGGGTATGCAGAGAATAGTAGCAGTAATTCCTGCAGCAGCACCGGCAATAAACCTTTCAACGTTAGTAGTTTCCTGATTTCCAGTTAGTTTCAGCAGTTCACTTCTGTATTTATCATAAGCATAAAAGTTGATGGCCTTAAACGGGGCCGTTCTAAGAATATTCACAAAATTTCCTTTCCAAAACCCTTTAAATCCTGAGTGGCTGCAATCGACTGAATTAGCTGAATCAGTGTTTCTGTTCTCGACATACCATATTCCAGCTTCAGTCTCTCAAGTGGCGCTACAAAAGTTCTGATATATCAAACATAACACAAGACAAATGTTATACATAACCGTACTATGAGATTCTAATTTGTCACATCTCCAGATTAGGGCCCGGGGTCGAGATTTCGGGTGCCTATGCAACGAGTAAAAAAGGCTCCTAAATACTATAGAGCGAATTTAGTTTGTACCACAATGTTTTAATTAAAGTTAAACAAACAAAATAACATATACATACAAAAACATGTGACTATGCGCAGAGGCGAAGCAGGATTTGAGATTGACGCAATGATTACTTACTTTATAAAATTTGGATCCGATATATAACGATTGATATGTAATATTTGGACATATTTAGTGGGGCGGAACATGTAAAAATTTACTTTTGTATAAGAATTTTATAAAATAGTCCCAATAGGGGGGGCAAGCACCCTTCGACACCCCTTGTCTCCGCGCGATCGCCCATAGTGCACGCCATAAGGGCCGTCCCTGGCCTAGATAATATCGAAAAAATCTGCAAAAAGACTATACTAGAATAAAAGAGGTAGACAGTAAGTTTCAGACCTTGAGACCATAGCAGCGACAGCTCCACCCAAAGATGTTTTGTAGTATTAAAAGCCCCTTTTTCGCTACGCTTTTCTACCAACATTTTCTCTTCATTTCATTTTCATTTCATTTTCGTTTCCGATTTCGACAACAAAGCGTTGCTGATTACTACCATCTTTTGCCGACAAACTAACTGATAAAAACCCAACTCCAGCATATCTCCTGCGAGTTTTCCTCACCCGGAAAGAACACGAAACATCAGAAATCGAACTGATGTTGTTGTTGTTGTTGTTGAATTGTAGGGAAGGAAAAGCAGGTGTGGATTCGAGAAACAAACCACCAGCAGCGTTGACAAAATCATCCTGATCCCGTGATGATGATGTCATTACATCACGCATCCATGCCTCCAATCCCTTCATTGGAAAAACTTCAATTATTGATCTGATTAAAGTAGGTGAGCTGGCACATTGTTATTGTTATTGTTGTATGTTGTTAACACCGCGGTAGCGTATGTATATACTACTCCATTCTTGGAAAAAATCATAAAACAACAATAAACAAGGTATCACTCCAACTATTTATAACCGATTAAGGTATCACTCCACTATTTTCATTCCAACTATTTATAATCGATTAATTTGATTTACGACTTTAATTAAGCTATAAACTTAATTTGATATGTTTTTTAAGCTGGACAAAATAAGTTCATAAGTTTATAAAATTTATATAGACGTTATAGTCCGTTACATAAGTCGAAACAAATACACTCTTAAATAAAATACGGTTTTTTCGAAAATGTGTTCATAAAAAAAATATATTATCTATGGTATTAATTAAACTTGAACTTCGAGTTTACAATTTTTATACAATTTTGGAAATTTCAAGATCATTTAATGTATGTTATTATATATCCAAATGTATAAAACAATTATTTTAAATGTTTTTTTATGTTATTTCATGTAACGTAAATCTCTTACTAATTTAACTTTGAAAATAACTTGATTATTATCCAGCGATAATGGGTAAAAAAAATAAAAATTGATTCGTAAATTTATGTTTATATAGATTTTAAGCTATTATGAGAAAATAATGTTATACTAATGTTTATAGTTATAATAACATATACACTTCATGTTTTGATGTTTTGTATTAGGAGATATTAGAATAATAATAACGTAAATCATAGGCCAAATTAAACGATTCTATAAGTATATTAGAATTATGTTTTTTATTTTAGTGGAGAAGAAATGAAAAAAGAGAATGTAAATATGTATTGTAAAAGGGTGTAAAATGAAATAGTCTTTGATGACATCATCGATCTGATCTAACGGCTGACATAAAAAAAAAGTGAAATCTGATGAACATTACCTCGCCATGTGACATTTAAGGCCCTCTTTTATTATATATTAAAGATTAAAGATATTGATACTTGAAAGAAAACCTGACAAATTACCATGTTGTTTACTAGACCTCATCGAATATGTAGTCATTTATCGTTATATATCCCGTAAATGTTTAATTGTACATTTGTCACTAGTAATTATTTTATATATACGATAAATGACTGCTTAATTTGGTTTCATCTTTTATTTTCGGGTTACATTATTAAATAAAATAGTTACGTTGAATTTATATAAACCTACTTAGAGATGAAATAGTTATGTTACTAACATTAATATTTTTTACAATGAAATAATATACAATATATGATAATATATTTATGTTTAGGAGATGTTTGATCTTCTGTTATCTTATAATACCATAAGCTTGCATATTACATTTTTATTATACTTGAAATCTACATCGGTTGCAGGCTATAATCTTAAATAGAAAAGGAAAATAATACACAATGATATGGTTTGGTTCGGCTTCTCAAGCTCCTCCAAATCAGACTTGATATGGATGATAAGATTATTAAAACGAAGTATATCCATTAACCGAAACATCTCTAAACCCTCTTTAAAACATTTATTCTGCCAAAATTAGACATATTTTATCAACTCCCGCAGCAATCATATACCAGAACCGCAAATTAGGTCTAAAGTACTAAAATAACAAGCGAAAGCATTTTTTTTTTTTTATAAACTCTTTGCATAATATCTAAAGCATTAAAGCACCGACAACATTTTTAAAGTATTCAAGTCTTTGGTGATGTTATGGTAGATTCTAATCAGAGATGACGGTTTGAAGGGGAAGTGAGCTCTCAACTTCCTTGTTCTCAGCAGCATTTCTCTCTGCAACAACCTTAGACATGCTAAACATCTGCAATATGCACAAGATTCAAGATTGTAAGTCATAAATTCTGAGCGCTAGTATAAATCAAAACGGGTCAAGGTTGACCCACAAATACACGCGTTTGTCCATTTTTAAGAAAATTCCAGATAATTATGAGTTATATTAATTGCAAAATATATTATTACATTATTAATCTATATATATATATATATATATATATATATATATAATATATATATATATATATATATATATATATAGATATATATATATATATATATATATATATAAAGGGATTTTTACCCTAAAAAATACACTCTACATAACTTTCTACCCATTTATTTCTTATCTAATTTTTCTTATTTGATCCGTTTGTTATCAAACGTATCTGCAATATCTAAGAGATCAGAATATAAACTGTGAGCACCAGAGGAGGAAAAACGGAACAGGTTTGGCAAATTGGGTAATGGGTCACAACATGCAGTTTGAAATGGTGTTTTAGTACTTGTCGAAACAGGTCGGGTTGACACACAAATACTATATTGCTCAATATCAAGAGAATTACCAATAACTAATGTGTTAAACTAATTTACAGAACTACTTTATTACAACATTAATTTCCATTTTAGCTTAATTTAGTTGACCCATTTGTGATCAAACATACCCAAATCGCCACATTAATAATCACATGGGTCAAAAATCGCTCCTTGGGCAGGGGCTACGGGAAAATATCAGAAACAAACCAACCTTTGAGATTGACTTTTTGAAGCAGTTTTTATGTTCCTCCATGGAAGCATGGACGAACTCATCAATGTGATCTTTAACATCCTGCAAGAAAGTTGCATCATCTGTCTTCTTCTTTCGACAAGAATTCATGGCCGGAGGCGGAGTAGTAGCAGAAGGAAGCTTAACGTTTTCTGTTGTCATCTTTGTATTACTGTATTAGAAAAATAATTTAAATCAGTCCTCAATTGAAAAAAAACGCCAATTTTATTGTACATTATCATAACAACAACCATACATTTACAGAACGAGACTAAAGACTTTATTTCCTTGGTTATAAGAATAGCGTGTAACTTTTTGAATAAAATATCAAACATAATCGTATTTGGAGAAGCAAACATATTACCGAGAGATTAATGCAAAACTAGTAAATTATTCATGCCTTGAAGTTGCAATAATCATTTTTATACACACATCCAAACATCCCCTACAGAGCTTCTAAAAACGTGCAAATGATCTTTACCTACGCTACCGCAAGAAAAGAGATGCCTAAAGTCCTTGCTCTAGCAAATGCCAAAGATGGAACAAATACATGATATATAAAATAAAATAATTAACGAAAGTTATATGCCTATCAAAACAAAATTAACATTAAACAAACCTTAGCTAATCCTAAATTTAACATTACATTAAACTCTTATTTGGAAACTAAAAATAAAACAAATTAAACCCTAGATGATCGAAACAGTAAATTCAGCATGAAATTAATTAGCGCGTGAAATTGAGATTTAATAGTTACCTGATTTACGCAAACAATTGATATCCAAATACAGATTGTGTATGTGTGTGTGTTTTTATATAACTTTTTCCAATATCTTTTTGTTCAAGTAAACAGACCAGAAATATCTGGAGTGTTCGACCCGGTCCAAATTCATACTAGGCTACTTTTTTATTGTCTTAGTTTTTTCGCACGAAACCTACGTATTCTTAGAACATCATGTTTTTATTTTCTATTTTTTTTGTTTGATAGAAAGATAAATATTATATCTGTACTATATACAGTTCATATATTTGTCTTCAACAAGACTTATACTTATGATATCCAAGCTAATGAACCACCTACATATCGTTAGATTAGAAGGCTATTGATAAAACATCATGTCTTCAATGCTATTGTTTATGGACTAATAGATTATGACTTAACTTGTACATCATTTGATTATTTTGTTAATTTATTTAATTATATTGAGTTACGGTTTAAATAATTGTGTTTAAATTCTTTTAGTATAAATTTTCATGTATACTTACTAATCCATAAATTTTACTAAACATGTTTAAAGTCATCAAAATGAAAATGTTAAAGATTGAAAAAATAATTTTATTAAGTTAAATTATTATTAAATTACATTTCGTCCCTCAAAATCTTTTGAATTCGTCTTTTCGAATGTTTATTATTTTCCGCAACGGTTGTAACTTGACTTATTAATTTTCGCTAACAAAGTATTTTTTCATTAAACTTAACGGATTATGCGTTAAGCCATGAGAAAATAACCAAGGCGACGTTCGTCGGTACCAGTGTTGGCAGCGGTCTAAGTGCTAATTTGTCATAGGCAAGGGCGGAACTAGCAAAATTTTCGAGAGAGTTCAGAATTAGAATTTATTTATGTTTGTGTGCAAAATCAGCGGGTTTATATACTAAATAAGGCTAAAAATACATTAAAAATCTAAAGTTTTTTGAACCCGCTCGATACAATGTAGCTTCACCCCTGATTATAGGTAATTATTTGCAACAAATTAGCATCACGAGTGGAGTAAATTATGACACAATACGTGATTCTATTTACTACCAATCCAAATCCTTATCAATTTTACGTTTTGACACTTTGAAAAGTAACAACAAATAACCCTCTCCAAAGGTTTAAAGCTAAACAAAAGGTAATTAAGGGTTTGTGAGGGCATGTGATGTAGTAGGGATACGACGTGGAAGCAGAAATAGATCCGTACTTGATTCCTATGGGTAAGAGAAGTACAATACACGGTTATCCACTCACTCTAAAATCACTCTCAGTGGTCATGAGTCGTCGCGGATGAACTTTCGTTACCACAAAAGAACTTGGATATCCGTCACACGAGGGACTGAGTGCTTTGGAACAAGGATGCCCTGAATTGGAATGTTTACATATTGAACTCGAATATATTGCAAATGAACTCTTGGAGTTTACAGGAGCTCATCTGAAAAACCTGCGTGATTTCCTTATCATTTTGCACAATGAATGAAGAATGAGATATCGACCACTAGACAATGGGGTCCGAGCTCTGCTAATTGGTTGTACCAAACTTGAAAGGCTAGATATCCGCCTTTGGCCTGGAGGATTGACAGATGTAGGTTTGGGGTATATTGGGAAGTATGGCCTTAATTTGAGATACTTGTTTCTTGGTCAGGAGAATCTGATAGAGGAATTGTGGAGTTATCAAAAGGGTGCCCAAAATTACGAAAGCTGGGAATGAAGGGTTGCCCCTTTAGCGAAGAATCGCTTTCCAGATTTGTGTTTAAAATAGCTTCTCTAAGGTACATGTGGGCATGGATGAAAAATTCTGAGATTTAGATGACAATGAGTCGTCCAACATTTGAACAAGTTTTATTGTAACATTTGGAAGAATTATTCCGACTGCAATATGTTTTGACTATCTATTTAGTGTTCAAATATAGCTTTCAATAATTAGTTCCTATTATAGTCATTCAGTGTCCCAAAATCTTGTTACTCTTGTTTAATCATTAAACCATCAATAATAAAAGTTTAAGACCTTACGGTTTTTCCCCATGCTGTGAATGCATCGATGGTCAATGTTTTTCCCATGGTCGAGAAGGTATACCAGAAATAATTTATTACAACTGCCTACTCAAATTCTCCAAAAGTGAATAAATTTCTTCAATCCGATGACCTGTTTTCTCAGCAGCAATAAACTCATTAACAACGCCACTAACTTCAATCGAACTGCACCCTGGTACTTTATCCAACTGTCTGGTTTTCATCAACTTTCTAGTCCGTTGTAGGCTATGAAGATCATCTGTACTCGAATATAAATTCGACATAAGTACATAAGCCCCACTATCGTTTTCTAATTCCATCAATTTCTCAGCTGCCATTTGTGCAAGTTCTATCTGTTTATGACTTTGGCAAGCACTTAATAAAGCTCGCCACGCTACGGCCGCTTCTTTAGGGCTACAATAATTCGGCATTTTACTAATTATATCTTTTGCTTCATCAAATAAACCAGCTCTGCCAAGAAGATCAATTATACATATATAGTGTTCGGTTTTTGGGTTGATAGTGTATTCGTTACACATTTTGTGAAACAATCTTAGACCTTCATGTTCCATACCTGAATAACTACAAGCGGTAAAAACAGCAATGAAAGTAACATCATCTGGTTTAACTCCGGTTATCTCCATTTGAGAAAATAATCTAAGAGCACGTAATCCTTCCCCGTGAATAGCTAAACCCGAAATCATAACATTCCAACAAATTGTATCTTTTTCAGGCATTCCATTAAACACCCTCTCAGCCACATCCAACTTCCCGCTTTTACAGTACATGTCCATTAACGCCGTACCTAATATAACACTACGTTTTAATCTAATCTCATCAACTATTTTATGAATCCAAATCCCAATCTCGAGTGTTCCAAGATGAGCACAAGCACCAAGTATACTCACAAATATAGCCTCATCAGGGACAATGTCCGTCAACTGCATTAACCGAAACATCTCCAAACCCTCTTTAAAACAATTATTCTGCACATACCCCGAAATCACAGCCCCCCAAATCCCCCTATCCTTAACCGGTGCTTCATCAAACGCCACTCTCGCCATTTCAACTTCCCCAATCTTGGCATACCCAGAAATCAAAACCGTCCACGAGACAACACAACGTACCGGCATTTCATCAAACACGTAGCGTGCATTATCCATTTTACCAAAAAAACAATACATCTTCATCAAAGTATTACCCACAAACCTATCAAACAAAAACCCAAACTTGACACAATGCACATGAACCATTTCCCCGATACGAAAGCTTTCGAGATATAAGCAAGCTTTTAATACGTAAGGAAGTGTGTAGTTATCTGGGTACATATTTTTTTCAAGCATGGTTTTGTATAAATGAAATAAAATGGTTAATTTGTTTTGATGTAAACATGCTTTAAACATGGTGTTGTATAGGATGTTTGAGGGTTGTTGGGTGTTTTTTAGGATTTTTAGACCATATGTTAAGGTGGTTCCATCATGATGTTGGGAACAGAAAGCTAGTAATCTGCTAGCTGTGTAATGATTTTGTTCCAGACCCGATGTGATTGTTTGGCCATGAACTTGCTTTAGTTGCTTTATGTTCTGCATTTTTCTAGTAGCCACAGACATCTTCTGGTTGTTGACATTAGTGTCTGGTAAGATGTCCCAATGTTCTTATGTAGACGCGTTTCCAACTCTTACGTAGACGTGTTTCCAACTCGGTTGCTGCTGTTGACATTAGTGTTGACGCCCAGCGTGTAAAGGTGTCAGGTTCAAACCTCCGGCATGTAAAGATCTTGTGATGGTCAGGACCCGGAAAAACATCTCCATTTACCCGTTTACGTTCAGTTTACCTTTGGTCCAATCATTTGGTGAAAGTGATTGTTTTTGTTAATTTCCCATTATTTTAACTGCTTTTCTATGACATATTTGATTACTAACATGGCAAGTTACTTTTTAAGAAACCAATTATAGGGGTTCGATTCAATCCCCACACATCAGATCATTTAGCACCAGCTTTCGTTTGTATGACAGTAACTTAAAGAGACTCTCGACAAAGATAATAAAATGACGATGTATAATTTAGTTGTAATCCTTAAAACTCGAAAAGCAAATTAAAACTATGTACTATACAATTAAATTTCTTAGGAACTTGATAGTTTAATCAAGTATTAGATGCTGAGATACAAAATATTACTTGAACGTGAATCTGAAATTCTTGTAATTATCAAGGAGAGCGAACCAATAAATGGTTGTTCTCGTGGGAGCGTATATTATAGTATAGTAAACTAAGTATTCACTAGATACAAGTGGACTGGAGTAAGAAAGCTGATTAAAACAAGAAATCTGAATCCGTGAGTTCGAGTACTTTGTGAACACCAATGGGGTTCACACCTGGTTTGAATGCATTTCCTTCAATGTACCTGCGATATAAAAATACTGCATGAAAAACGTGAAATATGAAAAAGAGAACCCCAGGTAAGAACTTTTGCCACCCAAGATTATCAATAGGCGATAGACGTGATAAAAAAGTTATGAGTTGTATAATGTGTCATAAACGAGTATTTTGTTCGGTCACTAGACATCTTTCTCCACATTCTAACAACTAAATAATGTGCTAGGGTATGTCTGGTATTGAGTTTTGAAAGTGATTACATGATATAGAATAATAATAGTAATAAACACATAATCAGATGTAACAAAACGGTCTGAATGTGAATGGAGTATTAATGAGCTTCTGCTAAATGAGGGAAAATTAGTTTTGTTGCAGCTACTCCCAAAATGATTATCCAAAATGAATTATTTGACCCCTAAATAATCCAATAATCGGTTTCACTATACCCAAACATACGATACTGATTATCTACGACTAAAATCACATTAATTAATATTCACTTTCAAAATGCAAGGCCAAAGACCCCCAAAATATATTTACTAGTATTATATTGTTACACATAACAATAATTTCTTTTGTATAATACGATTTAGAAAACTTTATAAGCTAAAAAAACACTTTGGACAACATTTGACCCATTTCCTTTATAGCTAATCTTCTTACGTTAACCCTTTGACCCATTAAACATAAAAGATATACAGAATTGGCCCGTTCACAAGTAAACGGGTCGAAACTGGCACGCCTAGAAGGAAACCGGTGCGTGTTGGGCTCAAACTCAAACTCTAGGTTGTCGTGACCATACATCAACCACTTACATAAAATTGGTGTAGATTATTGAAAATATAGAGTTGAAAGGAGAGAAAGTAAAGGTTAAGCTTACAATTCTTTCAAATAAGGATGTTTGTAGAAGGCATCAGGAATCCTCCCACTAAATTGATTGTGATCCAGGTACCTGCAATTTTGAAACAAAGTTGATTATTACTTATAGGCTAAAACGTTAAATTTGAGATAAATACGTTTTGCATACTTTGCTAAAAAATTAGCTTAGATTTGATCATTATCTTCCCAAAGTAAGAGATTAATTTCTTAATCGATCATGAACAATGAGGTTAGCGAACTAAATTGAAGCAATCGAAGATAAATGCTATGTTTGATAGATTGTAAGAAATGAGCAGACTTACAAGTAAGTTAGTTTAGGAATATGAGCAAGTCCAAATGGTACGATCCCAGACATTTTGTTGCGAGATAAATGCCTGAAACCAACACAAATATACATTAGCATCAGTTTTAAGGTTTTAGATTCCGAGTGAAATTCAGTTTTTGAAGAAAATAGCGAATATTCAATACTCACAAAATTTCCAGATTGGTCAAGTTTGCAAGCTGAGACGGAATACCTCCCGTCAGATAGTTGTTATTTAGATAACTGCAAATAATATACCTATGGTAAATAAAATAGCACTGATAGTACCCATTTACTTATCAATAAACCGATACGGGTTACGTTATTTCTAAAAGGGTACACTAAAAAAACCAGCTTCGAGGAAAATGGGTCAAACGGGTCGAAAATAGACCAAAATGTAATTTTAATGCAGAAATCTCCTAAATCAATTTATTCAAATATAAACTAAAATATGGAAATAATATAACTTTGTGAGTTATGCTCGACAGACGCACTATTTAGTAATAATAAGTTCAAAAATTCTGGGCCCGTTCCGACATGTATCAAGTAATTGCCCCCTTTGACCCATTACCCAACCCGCCCACTTATGCCACCTCTAGATGAAACTAGGAGTTGAGCTTGGGGATGGAAAAAATTTAAGGTAGCAAATGAAAATGGGCATACAGGTTGCGTAGAGCAGGAAAACATCCTTCTATACGTATCAGTTCCCTAATAGTTCCAACCAAATGATTGTCACCAACATCCCTACAAATACAGTTCATCATTCAGAACATCAGACGAAATCATATTTTCAAATTTACCAGACAAAGGGGTAGTGAGAAAGAATGAACAGTACAAATGGCGAAGCTTTTGTAAGGAGCCCAATTCTGCAGGTATACGCCCAATGAACCGATTTTGGTGCAGATGGAGATACTGCAGATCTGGAAGATTAGCAAGCTCCCGGGGTATTTCCCCTTTGAAGCTATTGAAACTCAAGTAACTGTTTCCATATTAGTAAATAATCCAATCAGATATTCATCACATAAGTATTTTATCAAGATCAAAAGAACAAAAAACACTCACAGTTGTGTTAATTTCTTTAGTTCACCTATCTCAGGAGGAATGACATCCTGCAGCTTATTCCACCTCAAATTACTAAAAAGAAACAACAGCCGTCATAAAAAACGAGTTATAATTCAGGAGTAGAAATCAGGGGCTTTCAGATTCAAATTTTTTGGCAGATGTGTTCTAGAAAGTAGCTTTACTTTTTATATGACAGTTCCTGTGAGATTCTATCGGTTGTGTTACTAAAAACCAACTGATCTGAACTTATATAAACTTACAAACTTTTAGCATAATTATTAGGGTATATTCGGATTTCGGAATTATGAGATTTTCTTCATTGAAAACTATAGTACATATAATTTTCACATATGTTGTCTACGTCTTTAAAACTTGCAATTACAGTAACCACCAAAACTTTATGTTGAGAAGAAAGTTAACAACGAGATCAAACTCCAGCAACATTAATGAGTTAACAAGATACAGTATCAAGCTTTATTCACTAGCTATATGCAGACTGCAGAGGCACCACAAATGACATATATAGAGTAATCAGGAAAAGCATATTACAGTATTTTAAGTCGCTTTAATCGCCCGATTTGAGGTGGAATTGGTCCGGTCAACTTATTGTTATGGAGATCCCTGCCAACAAAAATAAGTAAACAATCAAAATACATATCCAAACCATATCACTATTTAAGACGATAGTACCAATATCCACTAAATAACTTCACTAACCACTACATAAAATCACGCAACAAAAAGATGAGAAGTAAATTAATAGGATAGAGAATCGTACAGCCTAGTAAGATCCAGCAGATTAGTTACAGCAGTAGGAAAAGGCCCAACAATTGACACGGCATATACTTCCCTACAACGATCCAATTACAAATTTCAACGACACATACATGCAAAATCACGAAACAATATAACTAATCACGACATAGTAAAAACTTACAGTTCGGTAACAACTCGATAATCACCTTGTGTGGAGCAAGTGACACCAGACCAAGCAGGTAAGTCACCATCTCCACACGGATCATCTCCAACCCATGCATACACCACTCTCCATCCAAGTGACGCTTTAATCTCATTAAGAGCTTTCACTGCAGTAAACGAAATCCGCTATTATCTCACTCACTTTCTCCCAAACAACATATAAAAATACTTTTATCAAATTTGCGCCATTTCTAGACCTTAATTACTTAAAACTTTCTATCAAATAAATTTGAATTCACACGTAACATAGTGAGATATATATACCGAGATCTAATTGCAATTAAAACTAATCATATTAAGTAACAAATTCAAAACTACTTCAGAATTAAACAAACGCGAACGATTATCGTAACTTCAATGATGATAAACTTAAAAAATGACAACACCTTATTATCAAATTTACCGAATATTTCAGACCTAAGTTACTTATAGCTCAAATCTATAATTAGTCTAAAAAATTCAAATAAATTAAATCAAACTGAGATCTAACACTAACAGTAATAAAAAATTAACCAAATTAGGGAACAAATTCGCAATTAATCGCGTTAAATTCGGAATTAAACAAAATTAAATGTATATACTGGATCTAGGTTATTGAGAAATTACCGTCTCTTTTTAGGGTTTTGGAATGGACATTGACATTTAGAAGGCAGAGAAGTAGTATGATTAGTGGAAATTGTGTAAGACGAAGCATTGCTGCTGTTGAATTTCAATCAATTTTGCTGTATATGTATATATTGAGTATATAGATAAATAGATATAGATATAGATATACAGATCGGAATTCACAAAACTGTGTCTCAGTGTGTATGCGAGTAAGATCTGAGAGAGTGAGAGAACGCGTTAACTTTTGCCTGGATCTTTTAACTAGAAACTCGAGACAACTCGGAAATACTTAAAATCGACTCGACTTTCATTAAAGGTTCGAGAGTTTTTGTCATTTTATATTTTATTTTTTTATGAACGATAATATGGAGTGAGAATTTGTGATGAAAAATATGATGCGATACTATTTTTGGTATATATAGTGATTATTTTTAAAATATGATTGTGTCAGCGAAGTATTTTCGTGGATTTCAAAAAATTAAAGCTCGGTAAAGTTTTAAGTTCAGTTATCGAGTCAAGCTCAACCTTGACACTATGTTATTTGACCGACTCAATTTTATGTTGTAGCAACATTAATCAAATATAAATTATCGTTTTAAAATGTGGTAGAATGAAAGAAAATTTGGAACCAAATATTAAAAATCAATAATAGCAACTATATTCCCATCCGAATTTGTGAGACGTGACACTCGCTATAGCTCTCAGCAACAATTAGGTTGTTTGCTTATTTATTTATTATTTTATTCTTTTTAGCCTTTGTTTTTGACTATTTTTTCCCGAATTTTATGTTTTGTCTTTTTTGGGGGTTATGAATCGTAACTACATCTTTATTTCGATTATTTGTTGATTTTATATTTTATTTGTGTTTTCTCTACATTTTTGATACATTATTATATAAAGTATGAGCATACATTTCTAATATCCGAGCTTTATTTCGATTATTTGTTGATTTTATATTTTATTTGTGTTTTCTCTACATTTTTGATACATTATTATATAAAGTATGAGCATACATTTCTAATATCCGAGCATTCGTGGGCACAAAATCCTTGTTAATAGAATTTGACAAATATAAAACCATTATCTAATTATCAAAACTTCATACAGATGGAAAACTCAAATTCTACCTTCAAGACAACTTTTAGTTTATTGCATATCTCATGATTACTCGTTATGATCTCGGGTTTAGCAATTCATGGGGAAGGATTCACGCTCTTAGATTATATTCAGAAATGGAGATATCGGAAACTGGATGATGATACCATCATTGCTGTTTTAACACCTTCAGACATCTACACAAGTGCAACAATAATTATAGCGCAGATTTTATAGAAAACGTAACAATCTAACATACATTCATTTTGTTACAAAAAGTCCTTTAGGTGGCTAACATGGATGTCACGTAAATTCATCAAAAGACCCAACATTGTTTCAGTTGAATGATTCATACGAGAATTGAAGTGCTCAAAAACACCTCACCGAGGGTTTCAATATCATCTAAAGAAGATATAATCTGCTAACAATCACATCAGCCTTTGATTACATGAAATCCCAATTTTAAAACTCAAAACAGAACATAACATAACCAAACAAAGTGAATTAATAACCTGACCAAGTTGGGTTGGAAATTTTGACCCGATTACTTATAAATGGGTCCATTTCGGTTATGGTCAAATCATAAGATCGGACGAGTCATTGCAAAAAGAATATCCCCATAATAGTCCCCATGAACTGACAGGTATCTGAGAGAAGTTATACTAGACATTAAACCGGCTAGCGTTTGCTCGCTAAAGGGACATCCTATCAGTTCCAGCTTTCGTAATTTTGGGCACCCCTTTGATAACTCCACAAGTCCTGCATCGGATTCTCCGACATAACCAAGACACATGTTTCTCAGACTACGACCATACTTCCCAATATACCCTAAACCTACATCTGTCAATCCCCCAGGCCAAAGGCGAATATCTAGCCTTTCAAGTTTACTACAACCAATTAGCAAAGCTCGGACACCGTTGTCTAACGGTAAACTTGTTATACTCCCTTCTTCATTCTGCACAGTGATACGAAAATCATGCAGATTTTTCAAATGAGCTCCTATACACTCCAAAGCTTCATTTGCAATATCTATAAGTTCAATATCTAAATATTCCAATTTAGGGCATCCTTGTGCCAAAGCAATTAGACCCCTGTGAGACAACGGCGTTGGGTCGAGCCCAACCAGTCCCGCGTTAGCACTAAACTTGCGCAATTTCTTGCAAAACTGGCCAATAAGTTGCAATCCTTCATCCCCAAAACACACGATATAGAATACTTCCAAGTTGGGACATCTATGAACCAAGTCATCAATGTCATGATCATACAAATGTGTAAATCGAACATCCAATTCCCTTAGCTGATGTGGAAAAGGTAGAAAATCCGAAATTACAGGTTCTCTCTTAACAGCCAATGCAAAACACTGCAATTTCGGGGGAAAGTAGAAATCAACATGCTCCTCATTTCCTTCACGATTAAATTCACCGCGAAAAAATTCTTCTAACTTAACAGCATAGTCAAAGAAATCTGTTACATCAATCATATCAATTGTGTCGGGTAACTTTAAAGACACTAGAGATTGACCGCAATTTTTGGCAAGAAGTGTAAGATCTTCAACATCATACCCAAGACGCGTATCGTAAAAATTCAATGATTCGATACATGAGTTACCCAAAGCCAATTCATGTAGCCATTCGACACCTTTTTCTCTAACCCTGCTATCTTCTAAATTCAAACTTCTCAAATCATTACAATACTTCCCGATATCCAGTAATCCGTCAGTGGAAAACCCTTCACATCTTGTAATCTTCAAAACCCTAAGTTCCTTACCACGGCTTCTGACCAAAAGCTTGATATCCGAATCACTAACAATCATAGAACGAAGAGAAACCGCTTTCAAGCAAATAAACGAAACAGCAATTTGTTGAATCCATGGGGTGATGTCAATATTCAACTTTTCTCGAAAGTTAAGTGGCCCGCCCTTTAGGGTTAGTGACTCGATAAAGGGGAAGCGTTGAAGCAAACGGGAAGGTGTGGTGGCGTAATACACATGAACAGTTACGTGCTTTCGGGTTAAACTATCTAGCTCATACCATTTACGACAAACTAATGAAAAGGAGTTGCGGTCATTGCCATCGTGTATGTATGGTATAACGCAGTCAAAGACACTGTCGATTTTCGCAGACATATCCCCAACACTTGATGATGCAACAAGTATTACCCTAAAGATATGAAAAACATGAATAGCAGTATATTCATTTTGATGGGATTTAACGGAGAAACTAACAGAAGTTAGACGTAAGATGATGACACATATGCTAAGCTCGTAAAGATGCAAGAAATGATACCTACTATTTGACTATCCTTAATGTGACTAATTTTCGATTAAAAATTAAAACTAATTCTCTTATATTCTAAAGACGAATTCATTATATAATCATGTTTATTGTACTACTTAAGGTTAACATGTTTTAGGACTAAACATATAAAAAGAACCTGTAACATGTTTTTTTTCCCCTTAACATAATTTTATTATACAAGCAGTGTAACACACGGGTACTAAGCTAGTCGATTTATTAAAAAAAGGGAGATGAAATGAAACCTTATAGAACCAATTGATGGACACGCGTCAGATTTCCCCCTTTTGCTTCCTCCTGGAAAATCATAAATAAATTAGTGACCATTTTTTGTAACAAATACACACACAAACACATAAATAAGTAGATGTACACTAATCTATCACTTGAGAGAGAGAGAGAGACATTTCTTTACCAGAGTATTGATTTCCAGAAAGAAGAGGATGTAATTAGGATTTTAATAGCAGATGATCAACCGTATAGGCTCCCTTTTTCACTTTAAGAATTTGAACATTTATGGAAAGTGTGTTTGTTTTAGCTTATATTAAGTGTTTACGAGCTTAATATTATTAAGCGGTATTTGTTTTAGATTATATAATAATATGCAAAAAAGTATGTTGACTTGAAATGTTTGTTTGAGGTGAGGTTTTCATAAACTTTCTTTTTAGATGTTTTATAAGTTTATTTAATTTTTTTTGTCTTATTATAAGCTATTAATGTGATAAGTTAAACCAAACACTTCTTTAAAATTTATAAGTTTATATATTATAAACCATATACTAAGCCTATATCCAAGTCAGACGAACAATTTGCACGTTAGCATCGATGCGTAACATTATTGAACATCAGATAAGATTGGAAAAATAATTTTAACTATCATACTAAAATCTAAAACCTATCGATTTAAAAAGAAAAAAAAGCATGATGGGATGATGCTGACCTTCAAACATGCGGACTAGCATGATAAAATCTGTTTTTGATATCAATACCGAGAATTTGACACCCATTAAGAACGCTCTCCATTTACAATCACTTCCCAAATATTGAGTCAAGTCAGGCTTTTAAACCCTAATGTATTAAGGTGATTAATGATTAATATTGGAGAAAATTGCAAATGTGTCAATTTTCATAGAATGTATCTTATAAAATGTCACTTTCTTCGAATTTTTTTCAAAATATCACTCGGTTAGCATAATGTAAACATCAAAATTATTATGTGAAAAAATAACAAACATTCAAAATAAATGAATTGTGACGTTAGTTATGCAAACAATGACATCACACTTTGTATAAATGACGTTACAGTTCGCATAGACAATAATTTGAGAAAAATAACATTTTATAAAATATTATGTCGGAAAATTTAGGGAAATGACATTTTGTACACATTTTATCCTAAAGGGTGCAAACATTTTATCTTAGTAGTTGAATCTTTTAACTATAAACGTCATATTGTGGTTTGACAAGTCTAGAAAACTGAAAATAGATGGGCCAATTTTCCATAACAGAAAGCCCACTTTTGTATTTCATTTTCTTGATCCCATTCCCATCTGTTGTTGGGTTTCTTGTTTAGTCTTGTTTTACGTGTTTACAACCCAACCCATTTTTTACTCCTAAGCACTAACACGACATACATGTCATTGCGGTTTCATTTTTGAGATTTACGAGATACAAGTTTTAATACATTGTCTTTGTGTTTTAATCACGACCTTAAGTTACCCCATAGACAAATGTTGTGTTGAAACTTGTTGTACATGTTAAGGGGGTGTTTGTTTCGGCTTATGTAATGGACTTATGAGCTTATGTAAATTTTGATAAGCTCATAAGCCCAATTTTTCCGGCTTATGAGCTTATCAAGTTGAGCTTATGAGCTTAAATAAACCATAAGCTCAACTTGATAAGCTCATAAGCCGGAAAAATTGGGCTTATGAGCTTATCAAAATTTACATAAGCTCACAAGCCCGTTATATAAGCCGAAACAAACACCCCCTAAGAAATGGGGTTGCAAATGGCAGGCTCTATGACTTAATCTTTTTTATGCCCACCAACTGTTCCATATACATAAATTAAAGAATAGTTTTTTTTTGGTTCTAATCATCTATGATTTGTTGATGAATGCTTCTTTCATATTTTTAGTCAGCCTTTTAAGATCGTACTTTAACTTTTGATTGAGTCGACTACTTTATAACTTTATCGTAGTAACTTTTACAAATCAGTCAACTAAAGAAGTTGAGATCGAACCCATGTCCTATTTCACAAAACCCCTTCCTTCAGAATCAACTAAGCGTTTACGTGTGGGGAATTATACCATCGGGCCATAAACCCTTGGTTTCATCCATCTTATTAAATCATACCGGCCTAATTCAAAGAAAGAATCGGAACATGTAACATTATACATACGTTATTTGTGATAAGAAAAATTAAAAGTATCATGGAAACAATGGTCTCTCAGTAAATTCATACACATGTAATAAATGAATAAATATAAATCCAAGAAGTATCATAAAGGGTAAAAAAGAGAAATCAACTAAAATATTCATTAATTCATTGACATATACTCCGTAGTAACTATTTACATGTACAAATTTAACATAACAAAAGACCATTTTACCCTTCTCTTACCACCTTCAAACTTTAATGCAACTCATGGACTTCTCTTGATACAATTTACTTTCACCCATTACAACAAAAAATAAAAACAAAGTACAACCCTTAAAGCTAATAGTACTACTATGATTCGAATCGGAAAAAAATGGCGGGAAAACAAAGTAACTGTAATAACGGCTTTTGATCATGAAATTTCAAGAAAACATGAAGAAATGAAAAAGATGGAAACTTGAATAGTGAAAACAAATGGGTTTTGTTAGTTATGAAGTGGGTTGGGTCCAGAAGGGACTAATCTTTTCAAAACACCGTATCTTGGATCGATTTCTTCGTCTTTAGACGGCGGTGGACGGTGGTATTGCGGTGGCCGGAGATTTGGAGGGCGGTAGGAGTTACAAAGACGAGATGGGTGTTTTTTATATAAGAATGTGGTGCAAGAATTATGATCATGGAATAATGGGTGGCGGCGGTGAGGGTGGTGGTTGATTACGCCGGAGGTTTTCGCAGCAGCGATAATGGTGGATGAGATAATGGTGATGAGGAAAAGTGAGATGATTAAGAGATGGAAAATGGTTTTTGATGAAGAGAGAGATTTCTTCATTTTTTTGTTTTTTTTTGGTATTTTTTTGAAGTGAGAATGAGTGATTTTGTGGTGGTTGTATTTATACCGGTGGTTGTGGTGTACTTGTGGTGGTGGACGGCGGTAGATGGTGGTGATTAAAGGGAGTCACGCACATACATGAGTTATGTCCTTTTCTGGTAAATGATGGAAAACTTATATACTGTATACCCATTAAGTTTGGGGTCTTTCGCAATATCGCTCCTTCAAAAATTTCAACGTACATAGCGAAATTTATACGCACTTGTGTCTTCAACGAGACTAGAAACTTTTTATCTCAATATAAGAAGAAACGCGTCAAAGATCGTTTTGTGACCAAAATTATGAATTTAACGGTTGTTGTTAGTAACTATGGTATAAATGTATTACTTATGCAATAAGACATTTTAAATTTAATTCGATTATGTAAATTAAACTACTAAAGGCTCAAAGAAATTTGTTGGTCAAATGGTGATTCTAAAGACAACCTAACAGTGAATTTTGATTCAATGACAATGCAAAGAAAACGAAATTAAAATTATATACATAAATTTTAGATTTCAAAATCAAGAAATTAAATGTTATTAATTAAACTTTACCACGAAAGGTTTGGTCTATGTTGAAGATTCATTTAAATTTATTTTATTTTTCCTTGAAACCATTAAGTGACTTCATAGCCAGAGTATAAGTGGTGTCCTTTGTGCAACGTCTTGGTTATCACGTTTTATAAAAAAAATTAAAGTTATAAGAAATTTACATAATAAAACGTAATATAGTAGTTTATAAACATCTTTATACAAACCATACGTTACTTAGTTACAATATCAAAAGCAAACACCCAAAACTATACAATCTGGGACAACGTCTACCCCAAGCAATCCCATCTCACCAGGCTAGCGTAACACCCTACAAGCAAAAGATACATTTGAAAAGAGTATCAGCAAAGCTGACGAGACAATAATTTAGTAAAGACTATAAAACATTTCGTAAAATATTTAACTTCATACCCAAACCATACCCGCAACCATCGCAGATGGATATGTTACAAATCAATAATTAAACCATAAATAAGTGCACAGATAAATGATTCTCATCTCATAATCAAATTCCAGACTATCGTTTATATCTTACGTCTACGATCCATCTCATGTCCAAACGTCTTCTATCACAACTAAGGTCCAACTTATGTCCAATAGTCATCTTTCTAAATCGGGGTCAATCTCTTGCCCCATGGGACTACAATCTCGTTCGCTACTCGCACATTCCTGCATATTATTTTAAGCATTGAGGCGCGACTCCAAATCTCTATAATAACACGAAATGTAGGCTTTCGCTACTCCGACATTGCATACGTTGCGTTTTCGTTAAGGAGGTATCTTCAGTGTGTCGTCTCATACACTTCCCTACTCCCACATGATGTATTCGGCTGACACTCATCTTATGGTCATACATAACTCCAGTATGAGATTACATCTCAATACCGCGTGTTAAAAGAGAGGTCTAGAATTCTCCGCAACCATCTTTCTATGGCTAGCACTTTTCCACCTAGTTGGTCAGGCATCTACTTATTGTTCTACTTATTGTTCGTACCCAGACCACTTATGCAAAACTATGTCAAGTCACATAATGCATTTCTAAATAACAATAAACAATTGCTAAGAATGAAGATCTTAGGCCAAAGCCAAGTATGTACTTCATCACAATGTACAACAATAATAATCAATATATAAAAGCGTATATCATTACATTATACACAAGTAAGACACGAGTAGCTACAACTACTCGATCTAAGTACGATTATGTTATCTTGTTAAAATGGTTCATCTTAAATCGATCATACGTCTTTACATCTTTTAAAACGTTTTTACATCTCTTAAAACGTTACCTCATCTTTTAAAAACATCTTTTGTCATAATGCTCGGTTTTTAAGATAGTATTGTACTCACCTTAGTCTTCGGTAAAAGCAATCGCCCTAGCGATACAAACACGGTCAACCTGATCATAAAATACCCGTTAATAAGACTGCAACATCTGACAACGATCAAAGCTTACTAGCTTAATGGTAACTAAAAATTTCCCCATCAGACCTCTCAACCGCCGGTTGAGAAGCACCAACCGCCGGTTGGGACAACTCAGTCACCGGTTGGGTCTCTGATACGTAACCAACGCAACATCAAACAAAACTTGCGCAACACTCCAACGTAACACTTAAAACTAGCACGACACCCTAAAATTGGCGCAACACTAACAACATGTGTAACAACATTTAACGAGCAAAAACGTGCGTAACACCTTCCAACCGCCGGTTGGACAAGCCCAACCGCAGGTTGGAGACTTGCAGGTCCAAAACTCAGCGTAACACACGTTCTTCTCCAACCCAACCAACACCCAACTTGCAGGTTTTATAAACTTAACGGAACTAGGTATAAATTATGCTAATCAACTCCGAAAGACTAGTAAAACCATAAAATGTAAAAGTTATAAGTTATACCTCACTTTTTTGAACCAGGTATCGAATCGACCCAAGACGAACCACCATGAAAACCACTTCTGCTTACACCAAACTGATCCTTAAGCTTCCAGGAACACGATGGTGCTTTCGGTTTTAAAAAATGATCCACAAACGAATCCCGTATGCTTGATTTTCGGTTAAAGGGGTGTTTTCTCTTTTTCTTACTTTCTCCGTAAAACACACACACACAAAATGCGGATTTGCATTACCCCACTAACTCAATATATATATATATATATATATATATATATATATATATATATATATATATATATATATATATATATATATATATATATATATATATATATATATAGAGAGAGAGAGAGAGAGGTTTGTTCTTGTAAAACAAACCTTAAGATAAAATAAGTAAAAAAAAAAAATAATAATAATTTATAACGTTAGATATTTTGGATTATCGTTCATTTTGGATTATCGCTCATAAAAAATAAAAAATAACTTGCTTTATTAAAGTTTGTTATAATTGAATAAATAAATATAATACAAAATTACACATATAATAAATTATTTTTTCATATTTTTTTACTTATTTTAATTTAAGTTTTGGTTTATAAGAACCTCTTCCTATATATATATATATATATATATATATATATATATATATATATATATATATATATATATATATATATATATATAGGGACTGGTTCATGCGAGAACTCTTATTTCTGCCAGAACTGCGAGAACTCTTAAAAAAAGTGTCAATTAACATGTAATTATGTCTTTTGACATGTAAAAACTATTGAATGTTAAAAATCTAGTAAAAATATTAATGAAAAATTAAAAAAAATTGTATTAAATAACGCGTATTTAGAATTGTTCACATATGAACGTTTTTTTTTTCAAAAAATGAGTTCATATATAAACGAAAAAATTTTACGTCATTTTATATGATTTTTTTTTGGTTTTTTACGTTTATATTTTTACTTGATTATTAATCTCCAAAAGAGTTTGCATGTAAATGAACAAAGTGAAACGTGATTTAACACTTTTTGTGAGAGTTCTCGCAGTTCTAGCAAAAAAAAGAGTTCTCGCATGAACCATTCACTATATATATATATATATATATATATATATATATATATATATATATATATATATATATATATATATATAGAGGTGGGTTCATTTAGGAACCATCAATTATTTAGGAACCATTAGGAACCATTTTTAGGCAAGGTGGCAATTTTGTAATTAAGTCAAATCCCCAAATTGGAAATCAATTAAAACCCACTTTAAAATACTAATTAACTTTAAATTAACATATCTAGAGTATAACTAGGTTTTAGGAAAAACTAAATACACCATTAAAACAAGCATTTAATTATCTTTCCAACGAGCACCCACTTGATATACTTTTGACGACTTTTTTTTTTTTTTTTTTTTTAGTGAGTTTCGGTATATACACTAGTGTATATACTAAATATTCACCAGTGTATATACTAATTCACCAAAAACACATCTAAACCATATACACTATACACTAGTGTATACACTATATTCACTAATGTATACGAATCTTTATATTAATTTCCTTTTAATTGTGAATACGCAATATACAAAAGTGAATATACAATATATATATACACAAGTGAATATACAATATACACCAGTGAATACGCAATATACACAAGTGAATATACAATATACACCAGTGAATACCATGTATTCAATAGAGAATACATCTTATACATTAGTGAATATAGTGTATACACTAGTGTATATTGTATAAATACACTAGTGTATAACTATACATTAGTGAATATAGTGTATAAACTAGTGTATAAATACACTACTGTAGTGTATAAATACACTAGTGTATAACTATACATTAGTGAATATAGTGTATACACTAGTGTATAGTATATATGGTTCAGATGTGTTTTTTGTGAATTAGTATATACACTGGTGAATATTTAGTATATACACTAGTGTATATACCGAAACTCACTGTAAAAAAAAAAAAAAAAAGTCGTCAAAAGTATATCAAGTGGGTGCTCGTTGGAAAGATAATTAAATGCTTGTTCTAATGGTGTATTTAGTTTTTCCTAAAACCTAGTTATACTCTAGATATGTTAATTTAAAGTTAATTAGAATTTTAAAGTGGTTTTAATTGATTTCCAATTTGGCTCTCAATTTTGACTTAATTACAAAATTGCCACCTTGAGTTTAATTACAAAATTGCCACCTTGCCTAAAAATGGTTCCTAATGGTTCCTAAATAATTACATGGTTCTTAAATGAAACCAACTATATATATATATATATATATATATATATATATATATATATATATATATATATATATATATATATATATATATATATATATATATATATATATATAGAGTTGGTTTCATTTAAGAACCATGTAAATATTTAGGAACCATTAGGAACCAATATTCACCAGTGTATATATATGATATTCACCAGTGTATATTTAATATGATATTCACCAGTGTATATACATATAATATACACCAGTGTATATATATATATACATATGCTTTATATACACTGGTGAATATCATATATATACACTGGTGAATATTGGTTCCTAATGGTTCCTAAATATTTAGTGGTTCCTAAATGAACCCACCTCTATATATATATATATATATATATATATATATATATATATATATATATATATATATATATATATATATATATATATATATATATATATATATATATATATCCAAACTTAACCCTCAAGTTTGAGACTTAAACACTTATGGTCTTTATGGACATACTTAGGCTGAACGGAGTAAGGGAGAACTCACCTAGGTGAGTCTCCCACTCACGCGTGACCCCTATTCCCTGGCAAAAATGGTGACAAAGTCACCATGAGGTGGCGGTGAGTGGAGGTGAGAAAAAGGGGTGGCAGGGTGAGTCTCTCACCTGGTGGTGAGGCGTGAAGTGGGTCCCCCCCCCCCCCCCCCCAAAATCTGCCGTTGGAGATTTTCTTTAAAAAAAAAAAAAAAAATTTAAACCCAATTTTTTTACCTATATATACCCACTAACTCAACCATTTTTAAACACATATCTTCTAAATTCATAACCATTCTTACTTTCTTCAACCAAATTACTTTCTTCTTCAAACAAAATGTCTAACCAAAACACTCCACGACCCAAGAAACGTCAACCAAAAACCCTCAACCGAAGCAATCCACCGACACCCGACGGCACTTTTCATCTAGGAAACCCCTCACCGACCTTATTTCGACCTTACCCAAACCAACCTTACCCAAACCAACCTTACCAAAACCAACTTTACCGAAACCCGGTGCCATCGGAACAACGTGGCTTTCAATCTTTTGGGATGCAAACAAACACGTTTAGTGATTATGCGTCCCAATTTATCTATGTATCGTTTTTAACGTTTTAATAAAAGTTTTAAATTTCGTTTATGTTTACGTTTACGTTTACTTAATAATTAATTTTTTTAGTTTATAAATAATAGTATTTAAATGAAAATGGTATGGTGAGTTTGGTAAGGTGAGTTGGCGGTGAGTGCGTGGTGAGTGTTATTTCCTGAATAAGGTGAGTTTGTTTTCTGGAGAGAGAAAGCTGACGTGGCAGTGTGGGTTGGTGGTGACTTTGGCTTTCTATTCTCTTTAGCCTTATTACAAAATAAGTCTTAACAAAATTCGGGATGTACACTTTGCTATTAAAAGTATTAAACATATGGTTAATTTTGCTCAGTTAGTTTGTTGACTAGAGGTGATTGCTAGACAAATGTTATTTCAAATGGTTGTTTAACTGTTTAAGTCATTTGGGTTGCAATCTTGTCATTTACAACTTCAACTTATCGATATGGAAAAGAAATATGTTTAACGAGTAAACTAGATTAGAGGTTAAACATGAGTCATATATGTTGAACAGACTGACTGAAATACTGAATCAGAAGTAATAAAAAATCAATTATTCAAATGCTTACATAGACATAAAAACATTTTTGCTAAAAATAATATTATTATTTAGTAATATAGTTATTGTAATACAATAATTCATATATTATTTGTAAAAAGATTTAAAAAGACAAAAAAAATAAAAATAATTAACGGGTCAAACAAAACCGACCCATTTTGTTGAGAAGTTGTTTGACCCAATACACAACAGTACTGTCACAACCTGTGTCAAACCCGTCTATTTTGTCACATTTCACTTTATTGAGGTAAACAGGTTCATGGATTTAACTTCTGTATGCATTTTCACTTCCATTAGGATCCCGTATCGATAGAATTTCAATTTCATCAAAAGAAAAAGTATAACGATCAATGGACAAACGTTAAAAGTAGATTAATGTTACAAATATACAGAGTTCATAGCTTGAGCTGTTTTTAAGTTCGGTAATTTATAAGGCCTAACCTGATCTTACAAGATGCAACTTTTGGCTAGGCCCATGGCTCAGCTATTATCCTAAGTATCTCTTCGCATTTTACATGATGCATTTATAATGCAGTTTATTCATATACACAAAATTAAAATATTGATACAACAAAATGGAATGGGAATGAAGTTGGATGACACATATTTTATTTTTGGACCAGTTTACGTGCACGGGTGTTTGCACCTTTGACTCGTGTGTTTAGCTCATCAACGTCCTCTGAAAGACCATCAAGAGCTTTGTTTTGCCTGTGTTTCATCAAAAATATTGCACTCAGTTAGATCAATTTACAATTAGATTCATAGTTCATGATATAACGGGTCAAAATTTGTAAATGTTTTAGTACAGGTCAAAAGGGTCCGTATTTATCGTTAGAAATAAACATAACAATTATTAACCAATTCATAAGTAAATTGTTTAGTTGCCATGTCAACTGTATAATTAAAAGAAAAACTAACCTGTCGAGTTCAGATCCCATATCGCCAGCCATTCCTTTCAGATCACCCAATACACTGCTTAATTCATCCAACGCATCGTCTTGCTTCTCCTTCTCCATCTAATTTTAAAAATCCGAGTAAAATTTCAATAGAATTCAAAACATAAGAGAAACAAATACAATAAGTGTTCTAGCAAATGATCATTCATGGTTTTAAACAGATACATACCTCAACTTTCTGCATAGCATCCTTCGGTTCACCATGATTTTTGGCGGCCTTCTTCCCCTTATGTCCATGATGATCCAAACCCAACTTCTGCCTGTCTTCCTTACTCGCTTTCTTTCCTGCTTTCCCGTCATCTGAAAAAACAAACTTACATTGTTTCCTTATTTAAATCATTTTGGGATAAAACGATTTAGTAGATTTTATGCATTAAAAATACACTTTCGGCAAACCTAGTGCTTCTGGCCCTGTGATTTCTTTGCCCTTCTTTGGCTTCCAAGTCATGGAGAACATCCCTCCGAGATTCCCCAGTATCTTTTCACCCTGTAATCAACATTGTTTAAAAATATATACCTCAATCATGTCATAACTTATAAGAGTAACTTAACGCACCTAAACAATAAACAACTAGAAAGTTTCCGTTAGTTAATGATATATGCAATAGACTTACCAGATCATACCAAAATATGAAATTTGTAACCTTTTAATTTAACATTTGTACTATTTTTGGGTATGTTTGGCAAAAACCAAGGTATAAACTCTTGCTACAAGTTATAGGCGGAAGCTAAAGGCTTCTAATATTCGAATCTTTATATAGAAGTTTTTTGTTTTGGGCCTTTTTCTTCCAAAATAAGAGCTTAAAGTTCTCGCATCCAAACAAACCTTTTATTTACAGGTTAATGCAACAAATTGCATACTATGGTCAAAAATAAATGTTAAGAAATTAGTATTAAATGCGGAAATCGAACCCTGCTTAAATCTTTTTCCATTTCAGCAGCTTTCTCATGGGTCCTATGAATCTGCTCTCCTTGAGCATGTAAAGTATCGAGTGTCTTATTAGCATCATCTCGAATATCCTCTGCTATTTTCAAACAATTATTAACACTTTTTGTGGTTTCTTCAGCTTGATCAACCGCATAATGCTCCAACTCCTGAGTAGACATGTTGTCCATTTCAGCTTTACTTTTTTTCTTAAGAGTTGAAGTTTTTGCTTTTCCAAAAAAGTCATCATCATCGTCGTCATCATCAAAAGGGTTGGAACCCTTTTTAGAGTCTGGCACAGGGAGCACTGGTTCAGAAGTGGTTCTTCTGGCAGGTAGATCATGCTTTTCTGTCTCGGTTTCTGTAACCGGACTAGGTGGTGCTGCTTTTCTAAATCCAAACATTTTTTCGAATTAGATTTTATTCCTATTGCCTAAACTAGATTCTTGATACCTGAAAATTTGCAAAACAATAAAGTTAATTTCATCATAAAGGTAAACTTGAAAATAGTGAATGCACAAACATTAATCCGTTTTGAAATAAGCAATTTCAAATTGCTTATATAAAACGGTTTATTTCAACCTATAATATCTATATAAGCATAAACACTTTCATTGTATCAAAATGCTCGAAGTTTTATAACATACTATAATTGTATAAATAAGCAATATCAATCTGCTTATTGAAAAAGGTTTATTTCACCTAAAATATCCAAATTAACATAAACTTTTTTAAAATAAACAGATTAATGACGATATTGTGACGAATTACAATTTTCAGTTAACAAACTTTGAATAATAAAAAAATGCATAATGCTGTCAACTTTTGACACACAACATCTAAACAAACAAAATAAACAATGAAAATCATCCGAATAAGAAACTTTGAATAATAAACGACAACGAGTAACGATTACCCTCCGCGGGGTAACTTTATTTTGGTTTCGGAGGGAGAGAAAACGGTGAAGGAGTCTTCTCTCCGATGAAGAGATTAATTTAGGTTTGAAAAATGGAAGAGTTTGAGGTGGAGATAAATTAGCATAAGAATGACAGATAAATTGAGAGGCATTGCGACAATTCATGTTGGCTTCAACAATATTGTATGTACGCCCACTTTTATTGCTTTTGAAATGCAATTTACAAAATATGTTTTTGACCCGTTACATACCATCTCATGTTTATATCAACTTAACTATCACGATATCTGAGTAACATTAGTATAAAGTAAAAGGTCGAAGGATCAAATATTGACGATATGTCCCTAAGAACCTGAGAGACCGGGTTACGTTTTTGTAGAATGTTATGGCTCAATGAATAATTTCATTAGTAAAGATAAATATAAATAGTTACAAATTATGGGCTAAATACTAATATATACATACTACAACTATATACTAAACAGTTTTTTCAGTATATAGTAAGTATATTAAATTTGATTTACAAAACTAATTCCCTTGATAAAAACTCGCGTTCCTTATATCGGTTTGTCAGGTTAAGGTTAGTATATGGCTCTTTCATCACATATTCACAAACCGTATTAGTAGTGTAACACAATTCGTTGCGATCATGTTGAACTTTTCGAGTGGAACTTTTGTTCTTTTTCCTGATATAAACAATTGTTAGTTCTTTTTCACGATACTTATTTTGGGACAATATAAGGGCAAAACTCGATGCGCTATGCACCTAAGATACATGTAGAAAGTCATAATTAAGTTATACTTATGTAACAATATGTTTATAGGATGTAAGAGAAGGAGCTATTGTAAGTATACTCTAGAAAATAAAGTTTGATAATTTTGGATAAGTTCGTGAATCATGTAAGTTAACTTTCTCAATTATATATTTCGAACTTATACATTGCCTTACGTTGGAACCAAATTTTCATCGGGATAATTCAAGAATTACAGCCACAATAGAAACTTTATAAATAATAATGTTGGACCATCAAAATTTATCAATTAAAAAGTTTATTAATTAATAAATAAATTAATAATTATTAATTTACAAATATCTTTAATATTTTCATATAATTATTGTACAATGTCTAATAAATATATCAATTTACGAACAACTTTCAAACTTCCACCTAATTTGGATGAAGTTCTACCACGTAGCCATCTTCACGAAAAGAGGTCATGAAAGCGACAATCACTTTGAATAATTTTCGGTTGAGCTATGAAAAAATAAAATCAGAAGTTCTTACAACGATAAGAAAAATTATAGACCACATTCAGTGTGAAGTTGATTTCAATAAAAAAACAAAAGAGAAATGGGTCGTTTCTTCATAAATCTTTATAAGTCGTCAACATAATGTTAAATTTATAGCGAATTATTAATTTATATTTTATATGGGGTTCATATAGATTATAAAAAGTGTATTATCTTATAATTTTAGCGAATTATTAATTTAGCACCCGTTTTCCGAGTCGGGACCGGGAAAAAGTATTATTTTAAAGAGTTTATTAATTAATCGAGTATTAATTTATTAAGTTTCTACTGTACTATTCAAGACAACATATTTACTAGCCAACTTAAAAGGTTATAAGATCTTGAATTGTGGTTTTATATGTTCACCTTACATATATTGAACATGAGTTTTAAAAGACTATATTATACAACCGCGACTGATATTAGTAAGAATTAAGAATTGTGAACCTCTATAAATCTACAGTTGTAGACTACCAAAATCTTCCACCATGATATTAAGATGATTCCGAAGATGTTGGACCTTAAGCAATAGCTACAAAAAAAACTAAAATAGAAAGGGGGTCAAAATGACTAAACATGTTAAAAGTCCTTTAAATTGAATTCCAATCTTTTCTTATTCTAATACCCTAATTAAATATCAGATTTTTGACAACAATAGCTTGAGGGATGTAGTTAAAAACATCAAACCTCCATTATTATTATTTGTATATAATCAGTAGCTACCTCGTGCATTTAGGGTAACACTCTAAATATAAAGGTTTAGAACTGGGAATGTATGAATAGATAATGATTAAATAGTTACAAAGTTATTTATTCTAGAGTTAATTGTATAAATTGTCACAAACGTTTGTTTAGATTGTAGGTGTCGTCTATGAGGTTATGAAAATGCATTTATCGTCTGTGAGTAAAACCTTTGTTGCAGATAATCGGATATCAATCTCTAGCAAGGACAATTTAAACAATTAACATGTCTAAACTTTTTGTATAAACCATAACTGTCATAGACGATATCCGCAACTTAATAAAAAGCAAGAAGAACCCCGTGCATTTCCCCAAAGGACGCATGAATATGACCTAAGTGAAGTTGGTTGTGTAGGGTACACATTTCTGAAATATGAATAGCAACAAATGGAAAGGTTTCTTCTTCACATCTATAAATATCTTCTATTATTATTGGTTTTGCTAGCCTCTCCATTTTTCATGGTCCCCATACTCTTTATAAACGAAAATTTATAATTTTTTTTATTTTGTTAAAATTCGAAGTTGATTAACTAAATATATTGATTGTTATTGAAAAAGTTAAAATAAATAACACAAGCTTCGGAATACTAAAGACGACCGTTATCAAAACTCATCAATTAAAATTGAAACAAGTAATTTATATTGTAAGAATATTTTGTAAGTGACAAGTAATTTTATTTTATTAAATTGCTTATTGAATAAAAGAAAATAAAAATATCAAGTGTTTGAACAACGTGCTCCGTCAACTGACGGCGAACATAACGGAAAACGACAATTTCACAATATATCTCAATATCTTTTCCATCACCATTCTTTCTTCTCCATTAATCTTTTCCACTAGTTTCAGAGAGAGAGTAAGAAACAATGGCGGCTTCATCTTTTAATATCACAACCTACATTTCAAATTCAAGCATTAGTGTCACTAATAACCAACATTCCAAAAATCTGTTATTCTTCAATTTCAAATTGTGCAGAAATTTACATTCTAGACCAAGAAATTTATCCGTCTCGAAAATCGCTAGCAGAAATCAAGAGTTGCAACAATTATCACCAGATCAATCACTTGAACAAGGTAGTATCAATATAGTTTCTATAAATAGTATGTTCTGTTATAAGATTACTGTAAAATATAAAATATAGAATGTATACAACTTTAAATACGTGTATTGTATATATACTAATAACTTTGAAATATCGCTATGTCTTGGGGCATATGTGGCGGCATCCATATAAGATGTCGTGCCACATTACTTATTTGCAAAAGTTTATTTGGTTAGATACAAACATTAGCGGTATTTAAAAGTTAGATTCATACATAAGTTCGATACATATTATAGATTTCGGAATAAAAGTTTGTAACATTTTCACTTAGTAAATAATTACAATATTATGTTTCAGATAGTTTGGAGAATGGGATTCTTGTTCCTGATTCTGAATCGGTTATATCAAGCATTAAGTACCACGCGGAGTTTACGCCATCATACTCTCCAGAAAAGTTTGAACTTCCTAAGGCATATTATGCAACTGCTGAAAGTGTTCGTGATACGCTCATTACTAATTGGAATGCCACATATGCTTTCCATGAAAAGATGAATGTAAAGCAGGCATACTACTTATCTATGGAGTTTCTTCAGGGTAGAGCCCTGCTAAACGCCATTGGTAATTTAGAGCTGTCAGGGGCTTACGCTGACGCTTTAAGGAAATTGGGTCATGATCTCGAGGATGTTGCTAATCAGGTGAGTTTATTTGAGTTTAAACTGTACCTACAAGGACTATGTTTTGGTTTTTAAATTGGACGATAAATTACTTGATTTATATTTCTTTAGTTTCTTAATTAGTCAGTCGTTGACAGGAACCAGATGCAGCACTTGGAAACGGTGGTTTGGGTCGTCTTGCTTCCTGCTTTTTGGACTCTTTGGCAACACTGAATTACCCTGCTTGGGGTTATGGTCTTCGTTACAAGTACGGCCTTTTTAAACAAATCATAACAAAAGATGGTCAAGAAGAAGTCGCGGAAAATTGGCTCGAGGTCTTCATTCTATGACTCTTAAAGTTGAATTATTAAAGTTGCAGAAATTCATTTTACTCTACTTTGCAGATGGGTAATCCGTGGGAAATACCACGAAATGACGTTTCTTACCCTGTAAAATTTTACGGTAAAGTTGTTACTAGACCAGATGGAAATAAGGAATGGGTCGGTGGAGAAGATATCTTGGCTGTTGCTTATGATGTACCCATACCGGGATATAAAACCAAAACAACAATCAATCTACGTTTATGGTCAACAAAAGTTGGACCAGAATATTTCGATTTACATGCTTTTAATTCCGGAGATCATCCTAAAGCATACGAAGCCTTAAAAAGAGCAGAGAAGGTTTGTTCTTTTGCTCATTTGATGATTACTCGCTTGTGTTTTATTTCAGATGTTAACAATGTTTTGTTCTGATAAGATATGCTACGTTTTATACCCTGGAGACGAATCACATGAAGGGAAGACTCTTCGATTGAAACAGCAATATACACTATGCTCTGCTTCACTTCAAGATATAGTCGCACGGTTCGAAAGGAGATCCGGGGAGTCACTAAACTGGAACGATTTTCCTGAAAAAGTTGCAGTACAGATGAATGATACTCACCCAACACTCTGCATACCAGAACTGTTGAGAGTATTGATTGATAGTAAGGGTTTGACCTGGAAAGAAGCATGGGGAATCACTCAAAGGTGTCGTTTTTTATTCAACTGATCTTATTTAATATGGTATTATTACGGTTACTAAGTATTTAACGGAAATTTTGAATATATGCAGAACTGTGGCGTACACTAATCACACTGTTTTACCCGAGGCGTTAGAGAAGTGGAGTTTGAATCTTCTACGAGAACTACTTCCTCGACATGTTGAGATAATCGAAATGATTGACAAAGAGGTATTCTTTTAACCTTTACTTTTTCTTTTTTCGTATATAAAACCTCTTATGGTTATTTTTCTACTCAGTTGATTGATACCATAATTGCGGAGTATGGGATTGAAGACCTTGAGTTGCTGAAAGAAAAACTAAGTCAAATGAGAGTTTTGGACAACGTTGAGCTACCAACTTCCGTTTTGAATTTACTTGTTCAACCTGAAGAAGTCGAAATCCCCGTTGTTGATTCAGTTGAAGAAGAAAAAAGTTTAGAGGAAGTAACCGATCCGACAACAAAAGATGATGATGAGCTCAAAGTGATAGAGGCAAAGGAGTCTGCCATTATCCCCAAAGTGACATTTGATACCGACCCAAACCAGCCAAAGATGGTACGCATGGCTAATCTGTGCGTTGTTGGTGGTCATGCTGTTAATGGGGTTGCGGCAATCCACAGTGAGATAGTGCAAAATGAAGTTTTTAATGACTTTTATAAGGTAATTTATGATTTTTATCAGTAAATAAATTTACCGGTCACACCAGTCATCATATCTTTACTACTCAATCATACTTTTATTGCTTTTACGCAGCTTTGGCCTGAAAAGTTTCAGAATAAGACAAATGGCGTAACACCAAGGCGATGGATTAGCTTTTGTAATCCGGAACTAAGTAAAATAATAACCAAGTGGACAGGAACAGATGATTGGGTGCTAAACACCGAAAAGTTAGTCGAACTTAAAAAGGTTGGCTCACATATAAAATTTTTAGTAGATACATTACAACTTACAGACGGAATTAGGAATGTAAAATTTTGATTGTTTATTATCTTGCAGTTTGCTGATAATGAAGAACTCCAAACTGAATGGAGGAAAGCGAAAAGGATCAACAAAGAGAGAACTACGTCCTTCCTGAAAGAAAAAACCGGATATATTGTCAGCCCTGATGCAATGTTTGATGTGCAGGTGAAGCGTATTCACGAATACAAAAGACAACTTTTGAATATCTTAGGAATTGTTTACAGATATAAAAAGATGAAAGAAATGAGTGCTGATGAAAGAAAAGAGAAATTTGTTCCCCGAGTTTGTATATTTGGAGGTAAAGCATTCGCTACGTATGTCCAAGCTAAGAGGATTGTGAAGTTTATCACTGGTGTCGGTGCTACTGTGAACCAGGATCCTGACATTGGTGATCTTTTGAAGGTACATATCGACTTTGACTTTGACCTTCATAACAGAATCTTCCATGTCATCAGCTAGATATCTTTAGAACGGAAAATAATTATTCGTTCTTTTGTTTTAGGTTGTTTTTGTTCCAGATTACAATGTGACAGTAGCAGAAGTTCTGATTCCTGGAAGTGATTTATCCGAACACATCAGGTAAATTTTTTTGTAACATATCGTTTCATTTTCAAATGATGTAATCATTGTTGTTTATATCTCAGTACTGCTGGAATGGAGGCAAGTGGGACAAGCAACATGAAGTTTGCAATGAACGGTTGCATCCAAATTGGAACTTTAGATGGTGCCAATGTTGAAATACGCGAGGAAGTTGGAGAGGAAAACTTTTTTCTTTTTGGTGCTGAAGCTCATGAAATTGCTGGTCTACGTAAGGAGAGATCCGAAGGCAAGGTGAGCTTTGAAAGTTTTTTAAAAAAAACATTGATTTTCGCCAAGGACATGCAAAGTTACTGATTAATGTTTCGTTGTTGATCTATTTGATATGTAGTTTGTGCCTGATCCTCGATTTGAGGAGGTTAAGGAATTTGTAAGAAGTGGCGTTTTTGGCACATACAGTTATGACGAACTTATGGGATCTTTAGAAGGGAACGAAGGTTATGGTCGTGCTGATTATTTTCTCGTGGGGAAAGATTTTCCAGCTTACATCGAGTGTCAAGATGAGGTTGATAAAGCATATAGAGATCAAAAGGTTAGTAATCCTTTCCATGAAATGTTTACATTCCGTTTACATAATAAAATACAAAACTTAATGTACACTGATAAGTTAACAATATTTTTGTTTTAAATCTACTAATAAGTATACCCGACTTTGTAAATGTGGCAGAAATGGACTAAGATGTCGATTTTGAACACTGCTGGTTCGTCCAAGTTCAGCAGTGACCGAACTATACACCAATACGCTCGTGAGATTTGGATGATCAAACCTCTGGTATTACAGTAATTAGAAGGGAAATACATCCTTGCTTGTATTTAATAATTCGTTCAAATCAATAATCTCGGCTTGCGGATTAATAGTTTTCTTACAATTTCATGCAACGTATTATTCATTTTGTTTACTTGATGAGTAACGAATATCAGGACTATCGTTAACAAAACTCTTTTTTGCATAACGAATTCCATTTAAATGTGGTCAATGGTAACACACAAGCATATTGTAATGTACAACAAATTCATATTAAATTTCATTGACTCGTTTCTCTTAAAACAAGTTGAGTAATAAATTCCAATTAATTAATACTAGTTAATGGTAACAGACCATTTGAAAAACTATATATATACATCCATACATGAATCGGAATCTTCACAATTCGAAAACCCCGTTAATTCACTTTTACATGTTTTGGACCCTGCATCTTGAAGACGAGAAGTGGCTGAAAGATGTGAAAATGTCGCTTCCTTGCGGTGGCATTTTCGACTGTCAATCCACACACTAGTTAACTCAGAGTGGTAAGTATTTCAAATTTTTTTTTTTTTTTTTTTTTTTTTTTTTTGCTATGGTATACTTAGAATTCAAGAATTCAAAAATCTTTCCCTTGAAACGAGTCATCTCCTGCTACTTCAATTTGTCGGGTCTTCTAGATGGTGATCGAGTCGTTTTATTATTCATGGCCATAGTTAAGAATCTGAACACCGCGATATACATAATACACAAACCACAAGCGACAGCCTAGTGGGGAAGACATGGTCTCTAGAAACTAGAGGTCCCATATTCGATTCCAATATACATAACACACACCAATTTTCACATCGTTAAGTTTTGTATATATGCATATAATATCTGCAAATGTTCGTGATCTTTACATATGTAAATAAAACGCATGTTTCTCATACTCATCGATTTAAGCAACCAATCACACTATTATGTTTTTCATAAAAAATCCATCATAAAGTTTTCGTAAATTCATTGACACATTTTTGCAGAGAGAGTATGTTAATTTTATGTCATAACAAATCCGGATCAATAAAAATGGAATTTAAAGTTACTCGTGAAAATGAATACGCATTCCTTTTGGGGACAATTTACCGGTTTAGAAATAAAGGTCATATTTACGGTTTATGAATTTCCGACTTAAATGTAATATTTTCTTCATCATAAATATGACCTTATTTGATATATAAAATGATTGATGGTCATAGTTAGATCTCTCTATTTGTGTTATATGTTATTATTCAAATCACGATGAATTTGACATATTATTATTCAAATCAATTTGATGTTATTCCATTCCAATATATATAGCTAGAAATTAATAATTTAAATCAATCACAATATTTTAAAAAGAGATTATAACATTTATGAATAATTTGGTGATTTATTTAACATTTATAATCACTATTTAAAATACTATGCTTGATTTAAGTCCTTAATTTCAAGCGATTTATTCCGAAATGGAATAACATTAAATTGATTTGAATATTAACGTATAACATTTTTGTTAAGGAACTTATAATTTTGCATTTGTGATTAATTTCATATAATCACAGTTGACACAAATAGTGGGATTTAATTATGGACATCATCAATCTTTTTACCTTCCCAACAAGATCGATGTATATGGATACAAATATGAAAAATATTTTATTTTTGTCGGATATTCATAAACCGTAATTCTGTAAATATGTTTCTCGTATATAAGTCTCCTCATACGCTAGGTAAATCATACACAACACGAAGACAAAAGTTACATACTTTCCATAGACTTTGAAGAAACAAGTTTTTCCGCACAACATGACAAAGCTTTTGCTATCCATTGTTCTTCGATTGATTGCTTTATCGAGGAAATGTTTAGACAAACTTATATGATGATAATTGAATATTTCATTTAACTCTTAACTAATGCTGATTATTCATTTCGATTTACAGGTGTGGATTGGTAAGTTAATCATAATTTTCAAGAGTTTACGTCAATAATTAACGGTATGAAAAATAATTACAATTTTAAAATTATTATTTAAGTAAGTTTTTATTTAAGTCGATCTAAGTTATTTGTTTATACATGAATGGTTATTTATCTCAATTTTTCTTTTAACGTCTTTATATTATGTTGATCTCGTACGTCGTTTGACTAAATAAAATATGTAAAGATGTGTTTGTCACACGCATGAGATAGATACAATAGAAATGATGCTATGAGAAATGAGAATCATTGAATCGTTAAATGGTATAATTAAGTTGCCATTCATAAATATTAATTTATTTTAAAAGAAAAATCTATTTTTTCTTTTATTTGTCTTGTATACCGTTGTTTTAAATGAATATTAAATATTTTAGAAAATAAATAATATTTTGTATCAGCTAATGGCTTTCAAGGTATATGCTACGTTGGAAATAATAATAATAATAATATGTGTTTGTTCACATAATAGCTTTAACGAGGGTTACTGTCTGCACTTCACTGCGGTTTTAGTTGTTATATGTTAATAATATCGACAATAAGTGTTTTAAAAGATTTTGTATAAAGTCTTAACAAAATCCCCAATTTATCAATATGTATTTGTGTAACTTTTTATATCAATGTTTTAATTTTTATTATAGATTTTAAAAATTGTATTGAAGAGTTGTTTATTAGACCAATTCTTTTGATAAAGAAAAAAAAAAATACTTAGAACGTTATTATGACTTTGTAAGTAGGGACGAAGCTTCTTAGGGGTCCCGTCGTTCAAGATTTTCGTAAAATTTGTATTATATTCGTACAATTTTGAAAAATTCGTAAGGTTTTTATATGTAATATTTCGAATCGAATGATTTCTCAATCGCCGGAATCTGATCGGCGGCGGTGAAATTCAACAAACGGAGACTGTAATTCAACAAAAGCCGTTTATCGGTCAATCCTTGAACGGCTGATGTAATCAAATTACACATATCCAATACTTTCAAGCTATAATCCATATACAAAGCATGAAATTCATCTACATCAGATTTCAAATTCGAGATCTGATTCTCCACTTCGGAATGAATAAACGATAAAAACGAAACTGATTTCGATAGCCACGATAATGATAAACTACTACTTGAAGAAGAATTAGATGATACTGATAAATCTAGTGTTTTGAGATGGAGAATTATACTGAATTGATTAGTACTCATTTCCGCCATTGATGATTTAGAAATAGACAGTTGAATAAAAAGAGAGAATGTGAGAAAATAAATGGCTCACTATTTTTCCAGGAAGCATTCGGTTTTGTTGATAGGTATTTAAACAAAATGACCAAGTTACCCTTTTATCATTTTTGAAATGGTACATAATCAACTACATATTTACATTTCTGACACAATTCATCTCAGCCCTTGATCAAACGATCTAATTGTCTATAATGAGTTCTCGCAAAAAATTGAGTTCTCGCATGAATCATTCACTGTATATATATATACAATTATACAAAGAAATAAATAATTAATAATGTATTTAACTTTTTTTTAATGAAATCTATAATAAGTGAAAACTTTTAAATGTATTAATCTTATGTATCCATAGTTGTCATGGATATAGTTTGTAAATGTTTAACTAGTCAAATACATATAAAAACTTTACTTAAAAGTTTGACATATACACTAGATACATTTAAAATTAAATAAATATTAGAGATTTAAAAGTAAAATTGAATACACCTCTCCATAATCGTCTCTTATATAAATGGTTAAAAAAAGTTCCTAAGAGGAAGTAAAAAACATGAGATTTGTACATATTTCACTTTCTAAGATTTCCTTAAGTGGTGCTATAAGATTCAATAATCTTATCACCACTAACTTTATGATCATGATATTGTACCAACTATAGTAATACCACCAATAGTATTAGTAGTGCTGCTTATGATCATTTTAATAGGTTCATTGCTCCTGGCCCTTCTTTACCTTTTATAAATATGGTTATCATGTATGTTCGATGTCGGCAAACTTACTGTATTGTTTCGCAAAATCTAATTTTGAATTGTTGAATCGCTTTAGGTACGCGGCAGAATAAAGCAAGACAAGTTACATGTACATTTAAGTTTCATCAATTGTCTCGTTTTGCATTAGTATCTTAACTTATCGAACTTTAGACCTCCTTTGCACGTTCAAGGTTGTTCTATTTTTTACATCAAATGAATCCAGTTTCAGATGAAAACAGGTTATATTTTCTAATTTCTATTTCTAATAATGTTTAATTATGAACAGTGGCGAGTCTAGGATGGTAATGAAGGTAGGTCCTAAAACAATTTAGACGACAAAAAGTAATGGATCGAGCGGTTCGGAAATGTTAAACGGGTCGGGTCGAAGATTACTACGAATATACATAAAATAAAAGTAGTATCGATTAACAAACAATACAATGCTTAAGTAGTTAAGTCACAATATTTCATATAAGTTTATGTAAGGCGTATACGTTTCACGAATTTTAACAATAAATATGGAAATAAGTAAAATCTTGTTTAATTAACATGATATTGTCAATGTTGTTTGCAAACTTTAAAATAAAATGTATGGTTCATATAACATAATTAATAAACTTGATAAATTTTTAAGTTTATAATTTTATTGTGTATTTATGAGTTTTAGTTACATATTTGTGGTAAAATGAAATATGAATACTATTACTCAACAAAAATAATTGTTATGATTAAAGAATATTAAAAGATAATTTTAGAAAACATAAAGGATTGTTTGTAAATTATACAACCCAACAGACATTCAACATCACAGAAGGGAGTAACCACTCCACTCGCACCATCTTTTGTTATAGTTTTATAAAACAATTATCTTAGTCAGGTCCTTCTAATTTTTTTAGGTATGTCCTACGAAAAAAGTCTATATCGTTTCTAAACGATTCGAAAATTAAGGTAGGTCCGAGGACCTGCCTGGGCTCTTACTGAACTCGCCCCTGATTATGAATATAAGTTGATAAATTTGCGTTTTTAAGATACAAAGATTTGGAAAATCATAACCCCATAACTTTGAATATGGTCGTTGACTAAATACTGTAGTATTTGTTGATAATTTACATGTTTTCTAATAGCAATAATTTTGATGATAAATATTTTGTTAACACATTAGACAAGCATTCAAATAATTTAAGTAAGTGAAAATCGAACTTTAAAAAAATTAAAAATTTTAAAGTATTAATTCAACCACCAATATGAATAATAACTTATATAGATAGCCCAAAATTTTGGGGTGCAGGCTCTTCATAGTTCCGCCAATGTTTGATTGTCGTGACGGAACTAGCATGGTGTCAATTGCGGGATAGCCTAAAATACATCTCAATTTTGATCGGGAAAAATTATATAGAAATGTAACGAACTTTAACTCAATTGTTATTGTGTGTATTCAACTTTGTTTTTTTTATCAAAAAACCATCAACTTTAGATATGTCATCGTACGAAAACTTAATTGGAAATCACGTTACGTTTTTTTATTTAACTTATTTGTGTTTTTTTTTCCCCATAGTTAGGTGTCAAATTTGTTATATTATCATCATATTGATTTAGGAGGAGAAATGTTAAATAATTCTTTCATATTTAATTCATTTTTAATGACAAATACGTTTTCGTATTATCAATTATTGAGACCAAATGTTAGTAATTGAAAAAATAACACGATATACATATGTTATATCATATATATGACATTTATCTTTGAAAAAATTGATATAATTATTATATGTCAATGTTTAACGAGATTTTACGTTTCCAATTACTCCTCTATTTAAATCCTGTCCGGTTCTTGAATATCGTGTTCGTTTTTGGGCTTATTTTGTTTTGGGCCTGTTTATTTTTTGTTTGTTGGACTCCCTCTAGCCCAGGCTTTTGCTGATTCGTTTCTGGCGTCGTCTTGCTGGCTTTTGTTGGCTTCGTAACATTGATAATTAAATATAAAAATGACTAACTTATTTTCTTTTTAGGAAACTAGCATAAAACCAGCACGATGTAGCTTGAAAAAAAATTTATTAGCAATAAAATTATATTAATGTATATATTATGTCGTTTCGTGAATGAGATTCGTATATAAAAAATTATTCTAAATTTAAATTTATGCTTAAATTGAATTTAAATATTTAGGGAATATATGAATTTGTTTTGGAAAGTTTATTAGTTTTTAGGAAAACTTGGGTTGTCAAATTAATAACAACAATAAAATGAAAGCATTTTAGTTATTTTCTTCTTAATTTTTCAACATTAAGAAAAAAAAACCTTAAATGCTTTATATGTAGTATAGATTGATAAACACAATCTTGTAGGATATGTATAAAACATTAGTACATTGCTTTAATTTATTGTACATTAATACATATGGCTATGTATTTTCGAGATCTTTTTTTTTCCATCAATGAATATACAACAATCTTAAACTTGTAATAATATATTAATCACAACCTTATTTTTTTTGTAAATATTGTTAAGTTTTCGCTATTTAGGGAGTTGTAATTGTCAATAACTTCAAGAATTAATTTGAAGGTTCTATATGTATAACATAAACAAACACGAAAAACTTACAAAGTTTCCTAGTTATATTCAATTTCTAAATTTGTATACGGATTCTCTTTCTTTATCGTGTTACATTTTTTCAAAGAATTTCTCATAAAAAGTTTGCCTAACTTGTGTTTTAAAGACATGTGTTAAATTATATTTAATACATCTAGATATTCATTGCAACTTAACATATATCATTCTGGACCAAATTAGCCAAACTCACTTATATATTACTTATTCCGTCTCCATTTAATGTTTACGTTTTAAATTTGACAGTTCTTCTCTTAAAATTGATCTTAAATTTCTTTTTTTATATTATATGACTATATTATTGCCCCGTAATAACGTGGATAAATATTAATAAAAATTGAATCGTAAATTTTATGTTTATTAACACGTTCTTTAAAATTATTATTAGAGTACAATATTACACGCATGATAAAAAAATATACATTTATCTTTATACATATGTTGTTTATAGTTATAATAACATATATACATTTATGTTTATACACATATATTAATATTTTGTATTAAAGAATTTTAGAATAATAATAATAATGTAAATCATAGTCCAATAAAAGATATATGTTTTTTTATTGTAATAATGGTGAAATTGAAGAGAGAATCAAATTATGGATTGTAAGAGAGTGTAAAATGAAAAAAAATATTTGATAACATCATCAATTTCATCTAACGGTTAAAATCAAAGTATCTAACTCATCCAATGGACCTTGCTTCGCTATGTGACATTTAAGGTCCATTTTTTATTATATATTAAAGATACTTGATGTAAAATATATGATTGAATTCAATTTTAAAAATCGAATCCAGTCATATATTTTGAATGAAGTATCATATAAAAATATATATATATATATATATATATATATATATACATATATTTAAGATTAAAGTTAAGAAAGAAAAAACTATCAATTTAAAAACATAGACACTTAATATGGGACGGATAGAATAATATTTAAATATAGTATTTCTTTTTTGTATTTAAGAATGTGTTTTTAAAGGACTCGCCCTTTTATCTCGATAAGACGATAACCTCAAATTTTGTGGCTGAAAAGAGGAAAGGCTAAGCCCGTCTGCCGTGGGCATATGGTGGACCATATAATGGCCCATGGGCTTAAAGTTTTTAACAATCAACACAAAACACTTTAGAGTTTAGACACTTCTTGTCATCAAGAAAATATGCGCTTTAATTTAATAATATTGATAAAATGTTGACAATTAAAATTAAATAACCCCCATAAGTTAATGTTTTAATAGAAAATTAATCAATTAAAATGCCAAGTTTGGCAAGGTAACCCATACTCCGTGATTTTTTAAACCAAACCTAATTCGTTAATAAGGACTACGTCCCGAACAATGTTTTTCATCTCAGTGACACAACCAAGAAGTGAATCCGAATTCGAACCTATGATACTTTATCAACCAAAGTTCTCATTAGCTGAACCAACTATAGCGCTTCTACTAGCTCCGCCCTGATACCGGCCAATATTAAAGGAAATAAGTTTAAAAAGTTTTACTCAAAGATATACTTAGTAAATAATGTTAAATCATAATAATTTATTTTGGGCCAAAAAACTATATTAAAGTGGTGTAGTACGACCCTAGTGAAGATAGCTTTATGGCTTAGGGTAGCATAGCATCAAATTGAATGGAATTAAATTTTCATGGGTTTAATGCCAAATAATTTACTAGTAAGAGAATTTATTATGATGTTTAGTTTGATATAGACCAAAAAGGATGGTTCACCTTTGTAGTTATGTCCTATAAATAATATTTAAATAACATCTTTGAAGTAGTACAGTATTTTAAGGTGAAATTTATTATTTAGCCTATTTTATGAAATAATAGTGATCGAGTATAAGTCATGAGGTATCGGTTTTTGAATAAAATCAAATCCATGTTGATAAGGCATTTTTTATATTCTTTAATTATACCTTTTCGTGTTGATATTAGTGTCATTAGACATGTTATTGTTATTGAGTTTGATTTAGCTAAACTAAGTTAGGAATACGAGAGTGTGTGATACACGTTTTTTCGAGTTATCTCGTTAATTTCCACATAAGTGTTGGGTGAAGGGTTGGTTCCCTTGCGGGGTTAAGTGGCAGTGGTGCTTATGAGGTCTGAAGGGGATAACGTCCCCTAGTTGGGGTCCATCTGGAGGCCCATAATATATTATTTATGATTACTTGGAATTAACTAAAGTAATTACAAATAAATTATTTTTATTGTCTAGTTTCTACTAGTGATTGAATATATCTAATCCTCTTATAAGTTCACGTAATGACGATAGTGAATTAGTGACATTGATTTATAATAATGGGACAACTTATATTACCTTTGGGGAAGAAAAAAAAAATCTAGTTATGTCTTTCAAAAGTTATTTGATACATATAGATTATATTAGGGATGACAATGGATTAGATATATCCATATTTATATCCATTTATTTTTCGTTATCCATATCCATTTCCATATCAATATCCATTGGATAAGACGCTTTTTTTTCTTTTAAAAGAATCGCAACTTTATTTTATATATATATCGACGCAGACATAGCCTAATATTTTACCGAGGTCGTTACTTCTATAAAAAAGTAAGTTATTAATATTAATAATATTATATATTGACGATAATATTAGTTGTAAATTGTTAAACTAGTACAAAGAAGAAAGTATCAATATATATATATATATATATATATATATATATATATATATATATATATATATATATATATATATAAATATCTAGATAGATAGCAAAACTTGTTTTATGCATTTGTATAATAAATTATTCAAATTCATAAAAAACTATAAAATATTGTGTAGTTACAAATCTATTTTAAAAATAGCAAATGAAGAATATTATGTCTAGGTTTTTAAAAGTTACCTAAAATGTGATATAAATATAAGATGAAGATTTTAGTAGCTATAGTATATACGAAAAATGTGTATAAATATATTTAATTTCGAATAAATGGATGAATCCATGGATGACAAATCGTCATCCATATCCAATCCAGTAAATATCTATATCCATATTCATATCCATTATTCATCCATTCACGTCATCTATATCCACCAATAATGGATCGAATCGGATAAATATCTACTAGATCGAGTGGAAATTGGCATCTCTATAAAATTTGAAAATGAAATTATTACCATATTTTACACAGTATCTTTACATCTATCTTATTTGTCTCTATGATAGCGAAGTTTTCTTTGAAAATGTAATCCTTCGTCTTATACTAATTTTGTATTTCTCGTGAATTTACGCGTCCATAATCCCTGACCCATACTACATAAAACAAATGACGGCTGTTTTTCTTTTTTATATTATTTTATATTTTCTCCATTTTCACTTAACGTTTCTCATACGCCAGCTGATAACCTTTTTCTACGCGTTATCTCTCTCTCTCTCTCTCTCTTCTAAAACCCTAAAAAACACTTTCTCTCATCCAAAAACCTTTCTCCAATTTCCATTTCTCACTCTCTATGGATGATGATGATCCAATCACCAAAGAATTCCAGACCGATTCCAGTTGGTCAATCTCAGACGACTACGTTTTCTTTGGATCAATCAATGATTCCAGAGACAACAACATATTATCTGAGTTCGGATGGAACCTCAATCCTTCACAGCCAGAGCTCAATCGAATCGATTCTAGTAGCCGAAGCGATATGCAGGAAATATCTGATCAGGTTAAAGTTCAGTCGAGATCTGTTGAAACTTCAGGGGATGTATCTATGTCAAATCCTTTAGCTTCGTCTAGCTCGTCGGATGATCGACCGGAGTCGTCTTCTGCAGCTTCAGCTGGTGATGCAGTTACAACAACCAGTAAACCGCCGTTATCGGATGCAGGGTTAGTTAGTAACATATATAGATATTTATTTTTTACAAATTAAGTACGGAAATAGTTGAAGCTAGTGAAAATCGAACAATAGTATAATTTTTATTTTCTATTATTAGAAAGTGTTTTTATTAAAATAAACGACTCATCGCGTTGGTCGTTAGCGATTACTAAAAACTGTTTCATTTCTGTGAATTATTTCAAGCGAGTTTTTTTTTTCTTTTTTTTTTGCCACTAGCGTGAACACCGCGCGAAAATGGCGTGGTGTGTTTTTGGTGCTGCTTTTTTTTACATAAAATGACGGCTGATATACTTTATTTTTTCTTTAAAAAAATGTGTTTTTTACGCGCATGGTTTAAAGTTGAACATATAATATTGTTGGATTGTTTCCATGGTTTTACGTCAAATAAATATTGTTTTCTACTTTCTAATAAACGAGTTTAAATTCTGAAAATGACTGTTTTAAATTTGTTCATGTTGATTTTTTTTTTCATCTGTGTAACAGTAAATAAAAAAAAAATTAGTTTAAGAAAACAAATCATGGCTAATTAATTACGTTTTAACGGGATGTGTTGGCTCGTTTGTTTAATATTGTTGAAACCAGTTATGATTTATGTTGTATGATAAAGTTTGGGTGAAATGATTTTCAGTGGTAAGGTTAAAAAGAAAGGGCCAAAAAGAATCCGGCAGCAACGGTTTGCATTCATGACCAAGACTGACATTGATCATCTTGAAGATGGTTATAGATGGAGAAAATACGGACAAAAAGCTGTTAAGAATAGCCCTTTTCCTAGGTGCGATATCTCGTGAAGTTTATATCCCAATCAATTAAACTCAATATAATTAGTTCAACTAGCTTTCAGTACAGATTTTGTATGCAACACCAAACCCGTGTTGCAAGTTACACATATCATTTCCCCATATTAAAATTACCAAATGTCTTTATTATTTTTTAGCTTGAATTTGTACAAATATTGTTCTAGAGGTATAGTTTGTTTAGTTTAGGTAATTTTTTAAATACTTTCCGTCTTTTTTTCTAACATTAGCCTCTTATGTTAATAATTCTTTTGCAGAAGCTATTACCGCTGTACAAACAGCAAATGCACGGTGAAGAAACGAGTTGAACGTTCATCAACAGATCCCACAACCGTAATTACAACATATGAAGGCCAACATTGTCACCACACTGTAGGATTTCCAAGAGGAATAATAAATCATGAGGGTGCCTACACAAGATACTTGGCCCCTTCTTCAACCTCACAACCATTTATTTATCCGAGAGCCCAATTGCCTCAAGTGGCTGATCACACTGCTTCTCAGTCACAACCACAAGTAGAATCTAGCGAACCTAGGGATCTCATTTCTCATGAAAAGCCTCAACCTCAAGCATCGTTTCAAGATTCTCGTGTAGATCAAGGGTTGCTTGGTGATATTGTACCTCCGATAATGCGCAACTGACAATATAAAGGTATGTATGTATATGCTAACTTTTTAAACGCTTTTAAAGCAAGTTGCATAAAATTGGAGTAATTAAATTTAATATGTTTTTTGTTTTGGCTAGCTAAAACACATTATTTACAACAGCAAAAATGCTTAAAGTTTCAAGACGTTTGCAGTATAGGAAATTTTGAAAGTTATCATAAATATATTTCATTGAAATTAATAGCAAAATTACAATGCACCAGCCAACAACAGTTGCCCTAATCCTTCCGTCCCCTAACTCGAGTAAACACCCCAAACAACACCAACGACAGCCTCAAGACCAAATTAACCTAAATAAAAACTCCAACTTGTCATAATATCTAGCAAAATTAGCTTTCAAACTTCTTTGGGATAAAAAACGTCAAAATCAGAATCACTCGTAAGTGTCAACTTCGTCCAAATAACTTGTATCATTCATAGAATTTAATCGGTATGTAGGTGTCAGTTGTAACTTGTACTAATGACACATTGACAAGGTAAGATTACCTTAGACCAAGTATTTTGAAGGGTTGAGATCTTCTATACTTAATTGAGGATTGGTTACCTTTTTTATGGCCGAAAACAAAGATAGTTTACTGGCTACAACAAATATCAGACCAAAATGAACCATTGCTGTCTGATTAATTTTTGTGGGGACAATGGCTACATAAATGTTTATTAAACTCTACATTAAATCCGCATCCGAGCCTTTGATGTGTCCACTCCTGAATCGATAGTCAGGGTCCCTTTTGTAGACCCTTTGATAATATAAAGATCGGACTAGGCTCAATGTCTTGCCTCCAGTATGGTAAGCCTTAGGGGTCCGGGAAATGCAAAATTTTAGATTGTTGTCTTGTCGCATACCGACATATATAAGGGTCGAGTTGTCATTTTTTGTGATATAAAACCTTGTTTATAAACACGTGCATTGCATCATCAGTTACGGCCGTATCTTGTATTTCTAAGGAGTACCAATTTAGTCTAACATAATTACTTGCTATTTGAAGCCTTTCGAACCAAGGTCCCAATGCTTCTTTGTTACGCCAAGTTAAGGAGTATGCAATCTTTATATTTTTTGTTTTGGCACCAGTTTTTACTTTAAAATTAAATTAGTTTGGTTTACAAGTCACTCTTACATTTTGTGTTATAGTCACACACACACACACACACACACACACACACACACACACACACACATATATATATATATATATATATATATATATATATATATATATATATATATATATTAGATAAAAAGTGGTTCCCAAGGATCTCTTACATACTTAATCCAGTCCATATTCACATCTTTTTTTTTCTCATCGATGAATAGATGTATCTTACTACCAACAGGCCTTTGGCCTGACATACATTTTCTCGTTTGTGATAAATGTATATATTCGTGGTGTGAGCGTCCGAGTCTTTGGCCTTTGTGAAAAAAAAAAAAGCAGATGATCTCTTACTTTTATCTGATAATGTCAATTCTTATATTAAAAATTTTAAATGATAGATAGATAGATAGAAGTAGTTGTCTACTTTTAATTTTTGTACTTAAAGCTCATAAATTTCTTAAAAATGAATGAATGGTCAACTTGTTATACTCATCATTGGAGCATACATTATAGTCATTAACTAAAAAGTTCAGTTGGGGTATACATATGCACATGAATTCTCACCCTAACTGTCTTTAAAAGGAGATATTTAAGAATATTTACTCTAGGCATTTAACATTTTAGTCACTTAAAATATACTTTAGACAGTGTACTTTTCGTCGTAGTAGACTAGTAGTAAGCATTAGCCAAGAAAGATGCATGCACCTTTTACAACCCCACCTACACGGATGGTCCTTGGTCTATAGTCGGAATGGTCCCGTTGGTCCTATAAATTGATTGATAATGATTACCGATCTAGTTTTATTATAACTCTCGTTAAAAACAAATATAAATAGTTGTAATATATATTAATTCATATTTAGATGATTCATAAGTGAAATTGGTAATAAAACGTGTATAATGTTTTTTGCTTTGTAAACAATATAGTAGTGTGCTCTTTTTCATATGCTTTGCTTTGAAGTAATTTTTATTACTTACTTTAATGGAGCACCTGTCAGGAACCTAGATTTAATAGTTTTTTTTAGAATGAGGATATCATTTTTTATAAAGATATACAGTAGTTTATTCCGTTTTCTAGAAGAAAAATCAATACCACCAATCCCTTGTTAATGCCTCTTATTTTAATCCACTTAAAACGCATGGAGTTGATGCTTTGTCAGAAAATGACTTCAATCCAATTTCCTATATATAGTTCATAGCCAATCAATCAATCACATATATATATACACATATCCAGACACTCATATATGTACTTAAAAGCTAAAAGCTATTTGCTAAATCAAGATGGGTTTTTCTAACTTGTGCCCTAGTGACACATGTTAACACCATTTTTAAATATTAAAAGTACAATCAAAAGTATCAAAAAGTATCATTTTTTTATTGATTTCTTAACTTTTGATACTTTTGATTGTACTTTTAATATTTAATGTTGTTATGCCAACCCCCCCTACCCCACACCCTTCCTATCTTGTCATATTCATAGGTCACTTGTCCCATCTATGACACAATATGTGTCATAGATGTGACGTTTTTTTGTCTTTTTGTCGTCGTTTTTTTTTTTTTTTTTTTTTAGTATCGTAAAATAACAAAAATTATACATTTAACAAAAAAATAAATTGTGTATTAAAATGCAACATTCGTATTATATTATTCACATATTCGATATAATAAAAAACAATACATATTTGTGTAAAATACGTATTAAGATTTATAGCTTGCAACAAATCTTTTCGAATTTGTGACCACATTTTTATTTTACACCATTTTACAATAAATAATAACATTTTCTTTTTCATTTACATATTCACTTAAATAAAAAAAACGTATGTTTATTTACTTATAAATCACTCAATTACAATACATAATTACATTTTCTCTTTCATTTACATATCCATTGAAATTAAAAAAAAACATATGTTTATGTTATTTATAAATCGCTCAATTTAGACTATGATTAACCATATTGCTATTCTAAAATCTCCTCATAAAAATATCAAAACATATATATAAACGTAAAAGTATATATATTATTTTAACTATAAGCAACATAGGTATACACGTAAACGTATGTACGTTATTATACGTATGAAATTATCTTCTCATAATAACTTAAAATCTTAATACGGATTTTTACACAAATATGTATTGTTTTTTATTATACCGAATATGTGAATAATAGAATATGAATGTTGCATTTTAATACACAATTTATTTTTTTGTTAAATTATATATAATGTTTGTTATTTTTACGATATTTAAAAAATTAAAAAAAACGAAAACAAAAAGACAAAAGAAAAGACAAAAGAAAAGACAAAAAAACAAAAAAGTGTCACATCTATGACACATTGTGTCATAGATGGGACAAAAGTAGCTAGGGGGGGTTGATATAGCCATTTAGGGGGGTGGGCATAACTAGACCCAATGCACTAATATAATTGAGTGTACCTTTGTTTGTGTGGTTATATGTTCTTACATGTAGCTAGCTATACCTAAATTGGGCTAGATGTCGTGTACGATAACTTATCTTTTTAGCAATTTTCCATTTATAACTAATTCTTTTATGTTAGCATCTTTCGTTTTTTTAGTTGGTATTTCTTCATTCTTGGTGGTACGACGAGTACATACACATAGATGCATTGTCATGAATTAGTTCGTATTTCACTTTTGTATTTGGTTTAAAAGAGTTGTGTCGAATAAACCCCGCCTTTTATGCATCTATGCCATTTAGAAACTTGTGTAGCTTCGTATTCAATTCAATCATTTTATGAGAAATAAAGTTTTTTTTTTGTTACAGATTGTAGATTGAGATATAAATGGAAGAAGTAATCTACCAAGACTCAAATTCCAGGTATTAGAAGTGCATACATTTTTAATGGAGATGCATTGACTAAATGATTTAGTCTACTAAATATTTTATTCATTCTAATTTTTAAATCAAGTGGCTAGCTAGCTAACCATCTATCCATGCTACTACTATTCACATCTAAAATCATCAAACGGAATGATTTGTTAATGTTTTATTGTTATTATGGTCTTCAAATACAGTGTATATGTAATAAAATTGTAACATAGTTTTTGCATTGAACAATGTTAGTGTTTAATCACATGTCAAATTGTAACTTATGCCATATCGAGGAGTTAATACAATTTATATACTTTGTTTTATTTAAGAACTAGACGTATTCCCGCGCGTTGCGCGGTGACAATTTCTAAAGAGATTTGTCACAAACAATGATCAGAATAGGAAATTTTGTGTCTTCAACTTCCAACAATAACACATTTATTTACTCAAACACCTTCTCCGCCACGGAATTAAAAATTGTAAATATTGTATCGCTTGCCTCATCAACAACATGCACATTGACCCTATACCTGCAACAACGAAAACAAAAATTACAAAAAGCATGAATTGGGTAGGTTAATACCATAGTCCCTACATAAAACAACTCAAAACAATAACCTTATCATAGGATACTTCAAGTTTACGAACCGATGTTGCAATGTTGAAACGGATGCGGTATTGATTCGGGACAACTTTATATCCCATTTGACCTTCAATCACTCTGAACCTCGAGATTTGATATACCTGGCCCTCTTCGAGAAGAGCCTTAAACTTTCGTATATGATTTCTAGTGATGAAACCTTTATCGAACCGCCCTTTTTGGTTAAAAAAAAAAAACATGTAAGAAACTAATTTAACCCCCCACATTTTCCACTTTTCGTGGCGTACCCTTTTTCCGGCTTTTAAAATTTTCAAACAAATTAGAAATTACCTCATCATCAGCCATAACCATCTCCAACCCAAGTAAGACATCACCGAGTTTCGTATTTACTGCCTCCCACATTCTACAAACCCTTACATGAACAACCCAATCTTCTCTAGTTGGGTCAAGGGCGCCAATCTTGGAGTGAGACATGTTTTTCGAAAGAGACATAATTGTACGTAGTTATGGGGTTTGTTGATGCAAAAGTAACTAACTTATATAGAAAAACACAAAACCACCAATCTTTGGAGTACCTAAAAACGTTTGTTAATCACATTATGGTAATTAAAACACAATAATTAGTATGTCATTAATACCACCAACTTTTGGAGTACCTAAAAACGTATGTGTTATTAACTTAGGGTAGCTGAACAGTTTAAATATCATTATATCTCACATTATGGTAATTAAAACACAAGGCAACCAAAGAGTCAGAAGTTTCAAATGTGTTATTAACTTAGGGTAACTGAACAGTTTACATATCATTATACCTCACATTATGGTAATTAAAACACAGGGCAACCAAAGAGTCAGGAGTTTCGTGTTATTAACTTAAGGTAACTGAACATTTTAAATATCATTATATCTCACATTATGGTAATTAAAACACAGGGCAACCAAAAAGTCAGAAATTTCAAATGTGTTATTAACTTAGGGTAACTGAACAGTTTAAATATCATTATACCCCTCATTATGGTAATTAAAACACAAGGCAACCAAAGAGTCAGGAGTTTCAAATGCATATCATTCCACTATTTGAAATATCTCACACGTAATTAAAACGACAACTCTAGATTATAGTAAATATAGATTTTGATAAATTTTGATATTGACCATAAATGGTCTCTAAGAAATTAATAAACCTTTATATTTTTTATATTATTGAAACCAATCAATGCAGTTTAGGATTATCTTTTTATTAATTAATAATAGTGCAACTAAATTATATAAATACCATCTCTTTAGATCACCTTAAAAGTGATTAATATCCAGTTCAGTTAATATTTTTACTCTAAAGTAACTTAGGTAATTGTTAGCTATATTAAGTGATAATTTATATACTTCTTCCGTCCCATATTAAGTATGCACAGTCAGATTTTGAGGGTTTTATATTACGCAACTTTGATTTTAACAATATTTTTTTATGCTATATAGTATTTGATGTAAAATATACGAATGAATTGAATTTTAAATATATTTTTCATTGGTATAATTTTCACCATCTATTATCTATTACTAGATTATTGTCCCGCGATAACGCGGAAAAAAATAAAAATTGATTCATAAATTTTATTTTTATGTAGATTTTAATTTATTATGAGAAAATAGTGTTGTACGTAGAATACATACATATATATATGCATTTATATATATATATAGAGAGTTGGTTTCATTTAAGAACCATGTAAATATTTAGGAACCATTAGGAACCAATATTCACCAGTGTATATATATGATATTCACCAGTGTATATTTAATATGATATTCACCAGTGTATATACATATAATATTCACCAGTGTATATACATATAATATTCAGCAGTGTATATATATATATATACATATGCTTTATATACACTGGTGAATATCATATATATACACTGGTGAATATTGGTTCCTAATGGTTCCTAAATATTTAGTGGTTCCTAAATGAACCCACCTCTATATATATATATATATATATATATATATATATATATATATATATATATATATATATATATATATATATATATATATATATATATATATATAGTTGGTTTCATTTAAGAACCATGTAAATATTTAGGAACCATTAGGAACCAATATTCACCAGTGTATATATATGATATTCACCAGTGTATATTTAATATGATATTCACCAGTGTATATACATATAATATTCACCAGTGTATATACATATAATATTCACCAGTGTATATATATATATATATACATATGCTTTATATACACTGGTGAATATCATATATATACACTGGTGAATATTGGTTCCTAATGGTTCCTAAATATTTAGTTGTTCCTAAATGAACCCACCTCTATATATATATATATATATATATATATATATATATATATATATATATATATATATATATATATATATACTTTTACGTTTATACACATATTGTTCATAGTTATAATAACATATACAGTTTATTTTTATACACATGGTTTGATATTTTGTGTATGAAGATTTTAGAATAATAATAAGGTAAATTATAGTGTAAATTAAATGATTTTATAAATAAATTGTAATTATGTTTTTTATTTGAGTAGAGATTGAATAAAAGAGAGAATGTAATTATGTATTGTAAGAGGGTGTAAAATGAAAATAATATTTGATGACATCATCAATCTGATCTAACAGCTGACATCAAAGAGGTTAATCTATCCAACGGATCTTGCTTCGCCATGTGGCATTTAAGGCCCCTATTTTATATTATATTAAAGATATAAAATAAACAAAAATATTTATGATTAAAATTAAAAAAAAAGATTTTTAAAAACTAAAAATAGACACTTATTATAAAACAGATGAAGTAATTAATTAAAAATTAAAAGTATAGTGATTTGTAATTGTTGTAATTAACATAAATGTGTGGGGTTGCTATAGACTATATATAAAATGGGCCACGTACTCTTCATCACTTTTTGAGATTTGATACACTGTAAACATCAAAGAAAAGGGGACCATATTTTATTCCACTATCCTTCCACCAAAATCACTCAAAAAAATCCAAGTCTAAAATTGAAAAATTACCCAATTTTTAATATTTATTATTTGATATAAAAATATTACGAAGGTTCATCGCACTTCGAACTTCTTACTTGCATAATTGGTCGGAAAAACCATGTGAATAAAAAGCCAAAACAAGTTTTGTTTTATAAAATAACTTAAATATCCTTCAAAAGTTTGAGAGAAATTTTCATGTTAATTCGCAATTGATAGTGTGGGTGATTGTGTATGACCTTTAATTAGAAATTTAGAATAGTTTTTAAACTTGATTATTTCAAAACTGTTATATTTTGGATCATTGATTTTATAAATTTTACAATAATAATTTAATATTAAAATTTGATGTATGTAAAAATGGAAAATGATATATATGAGTAAGAGTTAATTACATAAATTGTTTTTATAATTGATCTCAAATTATGAATTTTGATTTTTAAATTAAAAAGCATAAATCATTTACTTTAAAAAAAAACATTTAATCTCTTTTCAACCTTATACTCTATTTTATAGAGTATGATAAATTGAATTTTAGAATGTTGATACTCTAAAATATAAATCATCTCCAACCATGGTACTCTAAACTTACAAATTTCAATACTTTTTATATTACTTATAGTTTCTCTATATTTAGAATATAGTTGGAGTGACTTTTATACATTTGATGCTTTAAATATAGAGTATATGAAGATTATAAAGCATCATTTCGAGATGGTTTTATGTTTTTCATCTCTCTTAACGCATTTTGATCACAATTATCACCGATAATTATCGTAGACACATAATAATAAAGAAATTAACATTTGACAATCAAAATTAGGAGGGAAAACAAAAAGGTGATGGTATGTTTGATGTGGAGTAAAATTGAAATGGAATAGTTAATTGCATGAAATGATTACCGTCGCCTGATAAGTGTCAAATTCGACCGGATTTCGATGTTGCTTCTCATTCTCTTTTGTGTCAGCCGACAATATATATTCTTCTTTTTACACTTTTACCCCTTTTAAATCATGCCGACAACCCTTTTCACCCTTTTCATCTCTTTACTTTTTACTACTACTAATTGTTTGATGAAGAAAACCAACTTAATGTTTACATTATTTATTTGTCAAAATAATATCAAATTATATAAGTAAGTATTGAAATTTGTTTTGTTTATGCTATCTTTTCAAATCAAATGGTCAATATAAATGAGTAATTTGTTCTAAATCTACGTTAAAAGAAATTGAGATATGATTTACAATTTTATATTAACTTTTGAGTTTTCAATATATCAATTTAAAGTCTGACACAACACTCCTTTTTATTATTTATATAGAAGTGTAGCTGCGCTATGCTGTGATGATGAATAAAAATATAACGGCTTAATATATGTATATTTTATTTAAAAGTTGATAGTAGATGTTGACTCATATTTTCTACATGTTAAACATTATCTATATGTATATATCTATTATATATATTTCATGTGTATAAATTTAATAGCATAGTAATAAAAATAAAATAAATAAGAAATTATTATTTAAGCAGTCAGACAGGTAGGTCGGGGCAGGGTAGTAATAAAAATATAAAAAAAAACTATTATTTAAGAAGACAGGAAAGCAGGTTGAAATAAAAATAATTTTTTTTTTTTTATTATTTAAGCAGGCAGACAAACATGTCGGAACAAGTTGTCAGCCTGATTAAACAGACAGACAAGTAGGTTAGAGCAGGTTGACTGCCTGCTTTACTATTAATAATGTCTCATCCATTTCTTGTAAATGTATTTAAATAGAATTATTAGATGTAATAATTTATTATTCTAATCTATATTTACTTATAATGGAAGATCGTCGGATGGCTAATATTCGAGAATTTCCAAATAGTGGAATCGTATGCATTTGAAACTCCTGACTCTTTGTTTTCCTTATGTTTTAATTACCATAATGTGATTAATGGCATACTTATGCATTTGAAACTCCCGACTCTTTGGTTGCCCTATTTTTTAATTACCATAATACATTTGAAACTCCTAACTCTTTGGTTGCCCTATGTTTTAATTACCATAATATGATTAATGGCATACTTATGCATTTGAAACTCCTGACTTTTTGGTTGCCCTATGTTTTAATTACCATAATATGATTAATGGCATACTTATGCATTTGAAACTCCTGACTCTTTGGTTGCCCTATGTTTTAATTACCATAATGTGATTAATGGCATACTTATGCATTTGAAACTCCTGACTCTTTGGTTGTCCTATGTTTTAATTACCATAATGTGATTAATGGCATACTAATTATTGAGGTATTCCAAAAGTTGGTGGTTTTTTGTTTTTCTATATGTCTCTTTCGAAAAACATGTCTCACTCCAAGATTGGCGCCCTTGACCCAACTAGAGAAGATTGGGTTGTTCATGTAAGTATTTGTAGAATGTGGGAGGCAGTAAATACGAAATTCGGTGATGTCTTACTTGGGTTGGAGATGGTTATAACTGATGATGAGGTAATTTCTAATTTGTTTGAAAATTTGAAAAGCCGGAAAAAGGGTACGCCACGAAAACAGTTAATATACAATAATTTCTACCATGTTTTTTATGTACAACGATGGAACCTTTTATATATTATTATAAATGTGTAACTGACCATGTTTTCACTATAGTGGAATGATATGTATTTGAAACTCCTGACTCTTTAGTTGCCCTGTGTTTTAATTACCATAATGAGAGGTATAATGATACGTAAACTGTTCAGTTACCCTAAGTTAATAACACATTTGAAACTTCTGACTCTTTAGTTGCCATGTGTTTTAATTACCATAATGTGAGGTATAATGATATTCCTGACTATTTTGTTGCCCTGTGTTTTAATTACCATAATGTGAGATATAATGATTTTTTAGACTGTTTAGTTACCCTAAGTTAATAACACGAAACTCCTGACTCTTTGGTTGCCCTGTGTTTTAATTACCATAATGTGAGGTATAATGATATTTAAACTGTTCAGTTACCCTAAGTTAATAACACATTTGAAACGCCTGACTCTTTGGTTGCCCTGTGTTTTTACTATCATAATGTAAGGTATAATGGTGGTTTTGTGTTTTTCTATATAAGTTCTTTTGCATCAACAAACCACAGAACCACGTACAATTATGTCTCTTTCGAAAAACATGTCTCACTCCAAGATTGGCGCCCTTGACCCAACTAGAGAAGATTTGGTTGTTCATGTAAGTATTTGTAGAATGTGGGAGGCAGTAAATACGAAATTCGGTGATGTCTTACTTGGGTTGGAGATGGTTATAACTGATGATGAGGTAATTTCTAATTTGTTTGTTAAATTTGAAAAGCCGGAAAAAGGGTACGCCACGAAAACAGTTAATATACAATAATTTCTACCATGTTTTTTATGTACAACGATGGAAACCTTTTATATATTCTTATAAATGTGTAACTGACCATGTTTTCACTATTTTGGCAACAGTTGGTCGTCATGTTTTCACTGTTTTGGCAACAGTTAATCGTCTATATACTCAATTCGTTTGGTGCTACAAGAGTTGTGGAGAGTGCAACAAAGAGTTAGTTGTAAACGATGGTTTGTTTTTTTGTGATCTTTTCAATGACTTTTGCAAGTACCCTATGATAAGGTTGGTTTTTTGAGTTGTTTTATGTAGGGACTATGGTATTAACATACCCAATTATTGCCTTTTGTAATGTCTGTTTTCGTTGTTGCAGGTATAGGGTTCATGTGCATGTTGTTGATTAGACAAGTGATACAACATGTTATATTCTTTCTATACCTTACTTAAAAATATGCAGCAGTTTGCTGAATTATATATGTATCTAATCTAATATCTAATACTGTACGTAGGAATGTCTTTTTATTTTTACATATGTATTTGAAAAGTTTGACTTTTGTAGTCAATCCCTTAGCTATTTGACTGGTTACATCAATATTGTTCTAATTCAGTTTCAGGTTCATATTGTTCTAACTCCCGATTCTGATCATTGTTCGTGAAAAATCTATTTAAAAATTGTCACCGCGCAAAGCGCGGGAATACGCCTAGTTACTTTATATTAAGATGCTTATATAAATTGTTACGACTTATATTTGATATACTTATATTTACTACTAAATATTTAACAATCAAAGATTATGACTTTTTGAGAAAAACTAAATTTCGTTAAAACAATAATTTGATTAAAGTTTAGAGTATTACATTTTCATACAATTTTTCCTTTAAATAATTTTTCAAAATGAAAGTTTAATTATAAATTTTCTCACTGTTTTAAACTAAATTTACTTTGTTATGATCAATACAAAGTAAAATGGAAGTAACCGAAACTAAAAATAGTAATTCTGTACGGTAAATTTTAGGAATTTTAGTTTAGTATTAAATTTCTGATATATATTTTAATAATAATTAAAATATAAATGTTT
>CAJVGC010000590.1:9352441-9442149 GCA_910822075.1 Senecio squalidus | reverse complement strand
GCACGAAACTTACTAGTTACGTGCACGTAACTCAAGAGTTACGTGAATGTAACTTAGTTACTTGAATGTAACTTGTTCGTGAATGCGTTTGGACTTTACAACTCGATCTAATTACATACTAACTCTACGACACGTTCTAATGAATACAAATACAGACAATAATGCTCCAACAGACAACAATAGCTTGAGGGATGTAGTTAAAAACATCAAACCTCCATTATTATTATTTGTATATAATCAGTAGTTACCTCGTGCATTTAGGGTAAAATTATTGAATTTTAAGAAACCTGTCTAATATACAATTTTCCAATTTGTATTTTAACCCATAAACAACAAATTTCGAGGTTGTAACACTCTAAATATAAAGGTTTAGAACTAGGAATGTATGAATAGATAATGTTTAAATAGCTACAAAGTTATTAATTCTAGAGTTAATTGTATAAATCGTCACAAACATTTGTTCAGATTGTAGGTGTCGTCTATGAGGTTTTGAAAATGCATTTATCGTGTGTGAGTAAAACCTTTGTTGCAGATAATCAGATATCAATCTCTAGCAAGGACAATTTAAACAATTAACATGTCTAAACTTTTTGTATAAACCATAACTGTCATAGACGATATCCGCAACTTCATAAAAAGCAAGAAGAACCCCGTGCATTTCCCCAAAGGACGCATGAATATGACCTAAGTGAAGTTGGTTGTGTAGGGTACACATTTCTGAAATATGAATAGCAACAAATGGAAAGGTTTCTTCTTCACATCTATAAATATCTTCTATTATTATGCTAGCCTCTCCATTTTTCATGGTCCCCATACTCTTTATAAACGAAAATTATAAAAAAAAAAATTAAGATTCGAAGTTGATTAACTAAATGTATTGACTGTTATTGAAAAAGTTGAAATAAATAACGCAAACTTAGTACTTTTAATCATAATACTAAAAATGACTGTTATCAAAACTCATCAATCAAAATTGTCCCATTGGTAGGAGGTTGTTCTTCCTATGGGAGATGTTGGTTCGAGCCTCCTCTGATGTAAGATTCGTAGGTCACATACTGCCAAAATATGTGAGCCCGAATCACTAACATTGCCGTAAAAAAAAAATTGAAACAACTAATTTATATTGTAAGAATATTTTGTAAGTGTGAAGTTTTTTATTTTATTAAATTGCTTATTGAATAAAAGAAAATAATAATATCAAGTGTTTGAACAACGTGCTCCGTCAACTGACGGCGAACATAACGGAAAACGACAATTTCACAATATATCTCAATATCTTTTCCATCACCATTCTTTCTTCTCCATTAATCTTTTCCACTAGTTTCAGAGAGAGAGTAAGAAACAATGGCGGCTTCATCTTTTAATATCACAACCTACATTTCAAATTCAAGCATTAGTGTCACTAATAACCAACATTCCAAAAATCTGTTATTCTTGAATTTCAAATTGTGCAGAAATTTACATTCTAGACCAAGAAATTTATCCGTCTCGAAAATCGCTAGCAGAAATCAAGAGTTGCAACAATTATCACCAGATCAATCACTTGAACAAGGTAGTATTAATATAGTTTTGTGATTTTATTAACGTGTCAATATAGTTTCTTTAAATAGTATGTTCTCTTTGAAGATTACTGTAAAATATAGTATGTATACAACTTTAAATGCGTGCATTGTATATATACTAATAACTTTGAGATATCGCTATGTCTTGGGGCATATGTGGCATCCATATAAGATGTCGTGCCACATTACTTATTTGCAAAAGTTTATTTGGTCAGATACAAACATTAGCGGTTTCAAAAGTTAGATTCATACATAAGTTCGATACATATTATAGATTTCGGAATAAAAGTTTGTAACATTTTCACTTATGTTACTCTACCTTCTTTTTTCTTTTCATTTTCCTAAACTTATGAATAAATTTACTAAATTTTTACTTACATTATAGTGAATTAATGAAAAAGTTTCTTTTATATTATAAGAAAAATTTACTTTTAACCTGCAATATACACTATGAATAGTTATAAATGACATCCGAATTTAAAAGTTTAGTAATGTACAAATTCTTATATATCACAATTTGAATCCGTTTGAGAACCTAACGAGTAATTTCTGTTTAGTAAATAATTACAATATTATGTTTCAGATAGTTTGGAGAATGGGATTCTTGTTCCTGATTCTGAATCGGTTATATCAAGCATTAAGTACCACGCGGAGTTTACACCATCATACTCTCCAGAAAAGTTTGAACTTCCTAAGGCATATTATGCAACTGCTGAAAGTGTTCGTGATACGCTCATTACTAATTGGAATGCCACGTATGCTTTCCATGAAAAGATGAATGTAAAGCAGGCATACTACTTATCTATGGAGTTTCTTCAGGGTAGAGCCCTGCTAAACGCCATTGGTAATTTAGAGCTGTCAGGGGCTTACGCTGACGCTTTAAGGAAATTGGGTCATGATCTCGAGGATGTTGCTAATCAGGTGAGTTATTTGAGTTTAAACTGTACCTACAACTCCTACAAGGACTATGTTTTGGTATTTAAATTGGACGATAAATTACTTGATTCATATTTCTTTAGTTTCTTAATTAGTCAGTCGTTGACAGGAACCAGATGCAGCACTTGGAAACGGTGGTTTGGGTCGTCTTGCTTCCTGCTTTTTGGACTCTTTGGCAACACTGAATTACCCTGCTTGGGGTTATGGTCTTCGTTACAAGTACGGCCTTTTTAAACAAATCATAACAAAAGATGGTCAAGAAGAAGTCGCGGAAAATTGGCTCGAGGTCTTCATTCTATAACTCATAAAGTTGAATTATTAAAGTTGCAGAAATTCATTTTACTCTACTTTGCAGATGGGTAATCCGTGGGAAATACCACGAAATGACGTTTCTTACCCTGTAAAATTTTACGGTAAAGTTGTTACTAGACCAGATGGAAATAAGGAATGGGTCGGTGGAGAAGATATCTTGGCTGTTGCTTATGATGTACCCATACCGGGATATAAAACCAAAACAACAATCAATCTACGTTTATGGTCAACAAAAGTTGGACCAGAATATTTCGATTTACATGCTTTTAATTCCGGAGATCATCCTAAAGCATACGAAGCCTTAAAAAGAGCAGAGAAGGTTTGTTCTTTTGCTCATTTGATGATTACTCGCTTGTGTTTTATTTCAGATGTTAACAATGTTTTGTTCTGATAAGATATGCTACGTTTTATACCCTGGAGACGAATCACATGAAGGGAAGACTCTTCGATTGAAACAGCAATATACACTATGCTCTGCTTCACTTCAAGATATAGTCGCACGGTTCGAAAGGAGATCCGGGGAGTCACTAAACTGGAACGATTTTCCTGAAAAAGTTGCAGTACAGATGAATGATACTCACCCAACACTCTGCATACCAGAACTGTTGAGAGTATTGATTGATAGTAAGGGTTTGAGCTGGAAAGAAGCATGGGGAATCACTCAAAGGTGTCGTTTTTTATTCAACTGATCTTATTTAATATGGTATTATTACGGTTACTAAGTATTTAACGGAAATTTTGAATATATGCAGAACTGTGGCGTACACTAATCACACTGTTTTACCCGAGGCGTTAGAGAAGTGGAGTTTGAATCTTCTACGAGAACTACTTCCTCGACATGTTGAGATAATCGAAATGATTGACAAAGAGGTATTCTTTTAACCTTTACTTTTTCTTTTTTCGTATATAAAACCTCTTATGGTTATTTTTCTACTCAGTTGATTGATACCATAATTGCGGAGTATGGGATTGAAGACCTTGAGTTGCTTAAAGAAAAACTAAGTCAAATGAGAGTTTTGGACAACGTTGAGCTACCAACTTCCGTTTTGGATTTCCTTGTTCAACCTGAAGAAGTCGAAATCCCCGTTGTTGATTCAGTTGAAGAAGAAAAAAGTTTAGAGGAAGTAACCGATCCGACAACAAAAGATGATGATGAGCTCAAAGTGATAGAGGCAAAGGAGTCTGCCATTATCCCCAAAGTGACATTTGATACCGACCCAAACCAGCCAAAGATGGTACGCATGGCTAATCTGTGCGTTGTTGGTGGTCATGCTGTTAATGGGGTTGCGGCAATCCACAGCGAGATAGTGCAAAATGAAGTTTTTAATGACTTTTATAAGGTAATTTATGATTTTTATCAGTAAATAAATTTACTTGCCACACCAGTCATCATATCTTTACCACTCAATCATACTTCTATTGCTTTTACGCAGCTTTGGCCTGAAAAGTTTCAGAATAAGACAAATGGCGTGACACCAAGGCGATGGATTAGCTTTTGTAATCCGGAACTAAGTAAAATAATAACCAAGTGGACAGGAACAGATGATTGGGTGCTAAACACCGAAAAGTTAGTCGAACTTAAAAAGGTTGGCTCACATATAAAATTTTTAGTAGATACATTACAACTTACAGACGGAATAAGGAATGTAAAATTTTGATTGTTTATTATCTTGCAGTTTGCTGATAATGAAGAACTTCAAACTGAATGGAGGAAAGCGAAAAGGATCAACAAAGAGAGAACTACGTCCTTCCTGAAAGAAAAAACCGGATATATTGTCAGCCCTAATGCAATGTTTGATGTGCAGGTGAAGCGTATTCACGAATACAAAAGACAACTTTTGAATATCTTAGGAATTGTTTACAGATATAAAAAGATGAAAGAAATGAGTGCTGATGAAAGAAAAGAGAAATTTGTTCCCCGAGTTTGTATATTTGGAGGTAAAGCATTCGCTACGTATGTCCAAGCTAAGAGGATTGTGAAGTTTATCACTGATGTTGGTGCTACTGTGAACCAGGATCCTGACATTGGTGATCTTTTGAAGGTACATATCGACTTTGACTTTGACCTTCATAACAGAATCTGCCATGTCATCAGCTAGATATCTTTAGAACGGAAAATAATTCTTCGTTCTTTTGTTTTAGGTTGTTTTTGTTCCAGATTACAATGTGACAGTAGCAGAAGTTCTGATTCCTGGAAGTGATTTATCCGAACACATCAGGTAAATTTTTTTGTAACATATCGTTTTCATTTTCAAATGATGTAATCATTGTTGTTTATATCTCAGTACTGCTGGAATGGAGGCAAGTGGGACAAGCAACATGAAGTTTGCAATGAACGGTTGCATCCAAATTGGAACTTTAGATGGTGCCAATGTTGAAATACGCGAGGAAGTTGGAGAGGAAAACTTTTTTCTTTTTGGTGCTGAAGCTCATGAAATTGCTGGTCTACGTAAGGAGAGATCTGAAGGCAAGGTGAGCTTTGAAAGTTTAAAAAAAAAACATTGATTTTCGCCAAGGACATGCAAAGTTACTGATTAATGTTTCGTTGTTGATCTATTTGATATGTAGTTTGTGCCTGATCCACGATTTGAGGAGGTTAAGGAATATGTAAGAAGTGGCGTTTTTGGCACATACAGTTATGACGAACTTATGGGGTCTTTAGAAGGGAACGAAGGTTATGGTCGTGCTGATTATTTTCTCGTGGGGAAAGATTTTCCAGCTTACATCGAGTGTCAAGATGAGGTTGATAAAGCATATAGAGATCAAAAGGTTAGTAATCCTTTCCATGAAATGTTTACATTCCGTTTACATAATAAAATACAAAACTTAATGTACACTGATAAGTTAACAATATTTTTGTTTTAAATCTACTAATAAGTATATCCGACTTTGTAAATGTGGCAGAAATGGACTAAGATGTCGATTTTGAACACTGCTGGTTCGTCCAAGTTCAGCAGTGACCGTACTATACACCAATACGCTCGTGAGATTTGGATGATCAAACCTCTGGTATTACAGTAATTAGAAGGGAAATACATGTTAGGTAATCCTTGCTTGTATTTAATAATTCGTTCAAATCAATAATCTCTGCTTGCGGATTAATAGTTTTCTTACAATTTCATGCAACATATTATTCATTTCGTTTACTTGATGAGTAAAGAATATCAGGACTATCGTTAACAAAACTCTTTTTTGCATAACGAATTCCATTTAGATGTGGTCAATGGTACCAGACAAGCATATTGTAATGTACAACAAATTTATATTAAATTTCATTGACTCGTTTCCATTTGAAAAACTATATATATACATCCATACATGAATCGGATTCTTCACAACTCGAAAACCCCGTTAATTCACTTTTGCATGTTTTGGACCCTGCATCTTGAAGACGAGAAGTGGTGTGAAAGATGTCGCTTCATGTTAACTCATAGTGGTAAGCATTTCATTTCGACAAATTGAAGTAGCATGAGATGACTCGTTTCAAGCGAAAAATCTATTAAAATGATGCTATGAGAAATGATTCAATAGAAATGATGCTATGAGAAATGAGAATCATTGAATCGTTAAATGGTATAAGTTGCCATTCATAAATATTAATTTATTTTAAAAGCAAAATCTATTTTTTCTTTTATTTGTCTTGTTTACCGTTGTTTTAAATGAATATTAAAACATTTTAGAAAATAAATAATATTTTGTATCAGCTAATGGCTTTCAAGGTATATGCTACGTTGGAAATAATAATAATAATATGTGTTTGTTCACATAATAGCTTTACGAGGGATTAATGTCCGCGCTTCACTGCGGTTTTAGTTGTTATATGTTAATAATATAGACAACAAGTGTTTCAAAAAGATTTTGTATAAAGTCGTAACAAAATCCCCAATTTATCAATATGTATTATGGTAACTTTTTATATCGATGTTTTAATTTTTATTACATATTTTAGAAATTGTATTGAAGAGTTGTTTATTGGACCAATTCTTTTGATAAAAAAAAATACTTAGAACATTATTATGTCCTTGTAAGATGTAATGACAACAAAAATTAAAAACTAAAAACAAATAAAGTTTGGATTGAAAAATAAAACAGAAAAAAAAGATTGTAGTTGCTGGAGGTCGAACTCAGGACCATTACCAGGGAAGGATATTGTCTTTTAGTATAAAAACTAGCTTAATACCCCGTGTGATACACGAGTCTGAAAATATGTTAAAATATTTATTGTTTTATATGTTTAGTAAAAACGATGGTTTAATTGTTGTAAAAGGAATAAAAAAAAGAGTAGTTTTTTGAAGTAGATAATGAAGATGAAAGAGATAGACTGAATTAAAATTCAAAATCTCAAATCTTGGCTTCCACCATAAGCTTTATTTGAATTGTATTGTATATGACAATTGATTTTACAAAGAAAGGCAGAACCAATTAATAATGATACACGCTTTTCTATAAGCTATGATTACAATGTCTCTCCCCAAAAAAAGAAAACCCATACATGCTATCTTTTTTTTTTTTTTCTTTTCGAAAATGACATTACATTTTAATTTAAATTTATTTGTAAATATATGACAAAATTACACCTAAAAAGATGACATCACTCTTTCAACTCTCTTTCATATATGGATAGCCTAAGGACACGCCACGTCATCGTAATGACATCAGTCGAAACTCCCATTTATTATATTAGAGAGATTGTAAGTTAATTATTTAATACATACAATGATGAGTGGGATGGCAAAAGCAAAATTAAATAATACTAATGAAGTAATTAAAAATGATAAAAGATAATAATAAAATATTGATAAACTCCATCTGGTAATCAGGTAATGTATATATATACAATTATACAAAGAAATAAATAATTAATAATATATTTAACTTCTTTTTTTTTTAATGAAATCTATAATAAGTGAAAACTTTTAAATGTGTTAATCGTATGTATCCATACTTGTCATCGATATAGTTTGCATATGTCTAACTGGTCAAATACAAATAAAATTTTTATCTAAAAGTTTGACATATACACTAGATACATTTAAAATTAAATAAATATTAGAGATTTAAAAGTAAAATTGAATACAATTCTCCATAATCGTTCCTTATATAAATGGTTAAAAAATGTTCCGTGCAAGAGGAAGTAAAAAACATGAGATTTGTACATATTTCACTTTCTAAGATTTCCTTAAGTGGTGCTATAAGATTCAATAAATCTTATCACCACTAACTTTATGATCATGATATTGTACCAACTATAGTAATACCACCAATAGTATTAGTAGTGCTGCTTATGATCATTTTAATAGGTTCATTGCTCCTGGCCCTTCTTTACCTTTTATAAATATGGTTATCATGTATGTTCGATGTCGGCAAACTTACTGTATTGTTTCGCAAAATCTAATTTTGAATTGTTGAATCGCTTTAAGTACGCGGCAGAATAAAGCAAGACAAGTTACATGTACATTTAAGTTTCATCAATTGTCTCGTTTTGCATTAGTATCTTAACTTATCGAACTTTAGACCTCCTTTGCACGTTCAAGGTTGTTCTATTTTTTACATCAAATGAATCCAATTTCAAATGAAAACAGGTTATATTTTCTAATTTCTCTTTCTAATAATGATTAATTATGAATATAAGTTGATAAATTTGCGTTTTTAAGATTCAAAGATTTGGAAAATCATAACCCCATGACTTTTAATATGGTCGTTGACTAACTACTGTAGTATTTGTTGATAATTTACATGTTTTCTAATAGCAATAATTTTGATGATAAATATTTTGTTATCTCATTAGACAAGAATTCAAATAATTTAAGTAAGTGAAAATCGAACTTTAAAAAAATTAAAAATTTTAAAGTATTAATTCAACCACCAATATGAATAATAACTTATATAGATAGCCCAAAATTTTGGGGTGCAGGCTCTTCATAGTTCCGCCAATGTTTGATTGTCGTGACGGAACTAGCATGGTGTCAATTGCGGGATAGCCTAAAATACATCTCAATTTTGATCGGGAAAAATTATATAGAAATGTAACGAACTTTGACTCAATTGTTATTGTATGTATTCAACTTTGTTTTTTTTATCAAAAAACCATCAACTTTAGATATGTCATCGTACGAAAACTTAATTGGAAATCACGTTACGTTTTTTTATTTAACTTATTTGTGTTTTTTTTTCCCCATAGTTAGGTGTCAAATTTGTTATATTATCATCATATTGATTTAGGAGGAGAAATGTTAAATAATTCTTTCATATTTAATTCATTTTTAATGACAAATACGTTTTCGTATTATCAATTATTGAGACCAAATGTTAGTAATTGACAAAATAACACGATATACATATGTTATATCATATACATGACATTTATCTTTGAAAGAATTGATATAATTATTATATGTCAATGTTTAACGAGATTTTACGTTACCAATTACTCCTCTATTTAAATCCTGTCCGGTTCTTAAATATCGTGTTCGTTTTTGGGCTTATTTTGTTTTGGGCCTGTTTATTTTTTTGTTTGTTGGACTCCCTCTAGCCCAGGCTTTTGCTGATTCGTTTCTGGCTTTTGTTGGCTTCGTAACATTGATAATTAAATATAAAAATGACTAACTTATTTTCTTTTTAGGAAACTAGCATAAAACCAGCACGATGTAGCTTGAAAAAAAAATTATTAGCGATAAAATTATATTAATGTATATATTATGTCGTTTCGTGAATGAGATTCATATATAAAAAATTATTCTAAATTTAAATTTATGCTTAAATTGAATTTAAATATTTAGGGAATATATGAATTTGTTTTGGAAAGTTTATTAGTTTTTAGGAAAACTTGGGTTGTCAAATTAATAACAACAATAAAATGAAAGGCATTTTAGTTATTTTCTTCTTAATTTTTCAACATTAATAAAAAAAAACCTTAAATGCTTTATATGTAGTATAGATTGATAAACACAATCTTGTGGGATATGTATAAAACATTAGTACATTGCTTTAATTTATTGTACATTAATACATATGGCTATGTATTTTCGAGATCTTTTTTTTTCCATCAATGAATATACAACAATCTTAAACTTGTAATAATATATTAACCACAATCTTATTTTTTTTGTAAATATTGTTAAGTTTTCGCTATTTAGGGAGTTGTAATTGTCAATAACTTCAAGAATTAATTTGAAGGTTCTATATGTATAAGATAAACAAACACGAAAAACTTACAAAGTTTCCTAGTTATATTCAATTTCTACATTTGTATACGGATTCTCTTTCTTTATCGTGTTACATTTTTTCAAAGAATTTCTCATAAAAAGTTTGCCTAACTTGTGTTTTAAAGACATGTGTTAAATTATATTTAATACATCTAGATATTCATTGCAACTTAACATATATCATTCTGGACCAAATTAGCCAAACTCACTTATATATTACTTATTCCGTCTCCATTTAAATGTTTACGTTTTAAATTTGACAGTTCTTCTCTTAAAATTGATCTTAAATTTCTTTTTTTATATTATATGACTAGATTATTGCCCCGTAATAACGTGGATAAATATTAATAAAAATTGAATCGTAAATTTTATGTTTATTAACACGTTCTTTAAAATAATTATTAGAGTACAATATTACACGCATGATAAAAAAATATACATTTATCTTTATACATATGTTGTTTATAGTTATAATAACATATATACATTTATGTTTATACACATATATTAATATTTTGTATTAAAGAATTTTAGAATAATAATAATAATGTAAATCATAGTCCAATAAAAGATATATATTTTTTTATTGTAATAATGGTGAAATTGAAAAGAGAATCCAATTATGGATTGTAAGAGGGTGTAAAATGAAAAAAAATATTTGATGACATCATCAATTTCATCTAACGGTTAAAATCAAAGTATCTAACTCATCCAATGGACCTTGCTTCGCCATGTGACATTTAAGGTCCATTTTTTATTATATATTAAAGATACTTGATGTAAAATATATGATTGAATTCAATTTTAAAAATCGAATCCAGTCATATATTTTGAATGAAGTATCATATAAAAATATATATATATATATATATACATATATTTAAGATTAAAGTTAAGAAAGAAAAAACTATCAATTTAAAAACATAGACACTTAATATGGGACGGATAGAATAATATTTAAATATAGTATTTCTTTTTTGTATTTAAGAATGTGTTTTTAAAGGACTCGCCCTTTTATCTCGATAAGACGATAACCTCAAATTTTGTGGCTGAAAAGAGGAAAGGCTAAGCCCGTCTGCCGTGGGCATATGGTGGACCATATAATGGCCCATGGGCTTAAAGTTTTTAACAATCAACACAAAACACTTTAGAGTTTAGACACTTCTTGTCATCAAGAAAATATGCGCTTTAATTTAATAATATTGATAAAATGTTGACAATTAAAATTAAATAACCCCCATAAGTTAATGTTTTAATAGAAAATTAATCAATTAAAATGCCAAGTTTGGCAAGGTAACCCATACTCCGTGATTTTTTAAACCAAACCTAATTCGTTAATAAGGACTACGTCCCGAACAATGTTTTTCATCTCAGTGACACAACCAAGAAGTGAATCCGAATTCGAACCTATGATACTTTATCAACCAAAGTTCTCATTAGCTGAACCAACTATAGCGCTTCTACTAGCTCCGCCCTGATACTGGCCAACATTAAAGGAAATAAGTTTAAAAATTTTTACTGAAAGATATACTTAGTAAATAATGTTAAATCATAATAATTTATTTTGGGCCAAAAAACTATATTAAAGTGGTGTAGTACGACCCTAGTGAAGATAGCTTTATGGCTTAGGGTAGCATAGCATCAAATTGAATGGAATTAAATTTTCATGGGTTTAATGCCAAATAATTTACTAGTAAGAGAATTTATTATGATGTTTAGTTTGATATAGACCAAAAAGGATGGTTCACCTTTGTAGTTATGTCCTATAAATGATATTTAAATAACATCTTTGAAGTAGTACAGTATTTTAAGGTGAAATTTATTATTTAGCCTATTTTATGAAATAATAGTGATCGAGTATAAGTCATGAGGTATCGGTTTTTGAATAAAATCAAATCCATGTTGATAAGGCATTTTTTATATTCTTTAATTATACCTTTTCGTGTTGATATTAGTGTCATTAGACATGTTATTGTTATTGAGTTTTATTTAGCTAAACTAAGTTAGGAATACGAGAGTGTGTGATACACGTTTTTTCGAGTTATCTCGTTAATTTCCACATAAGTGTTGGGTGAAGGGTTGGTTCCCTTGCGGGGTTAAGTGGCAGTGGTGCTTATGAGGTCTGAAGGGGATAACGTCCCCTAGTTGGGGTCCATCTGGAGGCCCATAGTATATTATTTATGATTACTTGGAATTAACTAAAGTAATTACAAATAAATTATTTTTATTGTCTAGTTTCTACTAGTGATTGAATATATCTAATCCTCTTATAAGTTCACGTAATGACGATAGTGAATTAGTGACATTGATTTATAATAATGGGACAACTTGTATTACCTTTGGGGAAGAAAAAAAAATCTAGTTATGTCTTTCAAAAGTTATTTGATACATATAGATTATATTAGGGATGACAATAGATTAGATATATCCATATTTATATCCATTTATTTTTCGTTATCCATATCCATTTCCATATCAATATCCATTGGATAAGACGATTTTTTTTCTTTTAAAAGAATTGCAACTTTATTTTATATATATATCGACGCACACATAGCCTAATATTTTACCGAGGTCGTTACTTTTATAAAAAAGTAAGTTATTAATATTAATAATATTATATATTGACGATAATATTAGTTGAAAATTGTTAAACTAGTACAAAGAAGAAAGTATCAATATATATATATATATATATATAAATATCTAGATAGATAGCAAAACTTGTTTTATGCATTTGTATAATAAATTATTCAAATTCATAAAAAACTATAAAATATTGTGTAGTTACAAATCTATTTTAAAAATAGCAAATGAAGAATATTATGTCTAGGTTTTTAAAAGTTACCTAAAATGTGATATAAATATAAGATGAAGATTTTAGTAGCTATAGTATATACGAAAAATGTGTATAAATATATTTAATTTCGAATAAATGGATAAATCCGTGGATGACAAATCGTCATCCATATCCAATCCAGTAAATATCTATATCCATTATTCATCCATTCACGTCATCTATATCCACCAATAATGGATCGAATCGGATAAATATCTACTAGATCGAGTGGAAATTGGCATCTCTGTAAAATTTGAAAATGAAATTATTACCATATTTTACACAGTATCTTTACATCTATCTTATTTGTCTCTATGATAGTGAAGTTTTCTTTGAAAATGTAATCCTTCGTCTTATACTAATTTTGTATTTCTCATGAATTTACGCGTCCATAATCCCTGACCCATACTACATAAAACAAATGACGGCTGTTTTTCTTTTTTATATTATTTTATATTTTCTCCATTTTCACTTAACGTTTCTCATACGCCAGCTGATAACCTTTTTCTACGCGTTATCTCTCTCTCTCTCTCTCTCTCTCTCTCTTCTAAAACCCTAAAAAACACTTTCTCTCATCCAAAAACCTTTCTCCAATTTCCATTTCTCACTCTCTATGGATGATGATGATCATCCAATCACCAAAGAATTCCAGACCGATTCCAGTTGGTCAATCTCAGACGACTACGTTTTCTTTGGATCAATCAATGATTCCAGAGACAACAACATATTATCTGAGTTCGGATGGAACCTCAATCCTTCACAGCCAGAGCTCAATCGAATCGATTCTAGTAGCCGAAGCGATATGCAGGAAATATCTGATCAGGTTAAAGTTCAGTCGAGATCTGTTGAAACTTCAGGGGATGTATCTATGTCAAATCCTTTAGCTTCGTCTAGCTCGTCGGATGATCGACCGGAGTCGTCTTCTGCAGCTTCAGCTGGTGATGCAGTTACAACAACCAGTAAACCGCCGTTATCGGATGCAGGGTTAGTTAGATACATATATAGATATTTATTTTTTACAAATTAAGTCCAATACGGAAACACTTGAAGCTAGTGAAAATCGAACAATAGTATAATTTTTATTTTCTATTATTAGAAAGTGTTTTTATTAAAATAAACGACGCATCGCGTTGGTCGTTAGCGATTACTAAAAACTGTTTCATTTCTGTGAATTATTTCAAGCGAGTTTTTTTTTTTTTTTTTTTTTTTTTTTTTTTTTTGCCACTAGCGTGAACACCGCGCGAAAATGGCGTGGTGTGTTTTTGGTGCTGCTTTTTTTTTACATAAAATGACGGCTGATATACTTTATTTTTTCTTAAAAAAAATATGTGTTTTTTTTTTCGCGCATGGTTTAAAGTTGAACATATAATATTGTTGGATTGTTTCCATGGTTTTACGTCAAATAAACATTGTTTTCTACTTTCTAATAAACGAGTTTAAATTCTGAAAATGACTGTTTTAAATTTGTTCATGTTGATTTTTTTTTTCATCTGTGTAACAGTAAATAAAAAACAATTAGTTTAAGAAAACAAATCATGGCTAATTAATTACGTTTTAACGGGATGTGTTGGCTCGTTTGTTTCATATTGTTGAAACCAGTTATGATTTATGTTGTATGATAAAGTTTGGGTGAAATGATTTTCAGTGGAAAGGTTAAAAAGAAAGGGCCAAAAAGAATCCGGCAGCAACGGTTTGCATTCATGACCAAGACTGACATTGATCATCTTGAAGATGGTTATAGATGGAGAAAATACGGACAAAAAGCTGTTAAGAATAGCCCTTTTCCTAGGTGCGATATCTCGTGAAGTTTATATCCCAATCAATTAAACTCAATATAATTAGTTCAACTAGCTTTCAGTACAGATTTTGTATGCAACACCAAACCCGTGTTGCAAGTTACACATATCATTTCCCCATATTAAAATTACCAAATGTCTTTATTATTTTTTAGCTTGAATTTGTACAAATATTGTTCTAGAGGTATATATAGTTTGTTTAGTTTAGGTAATTTTTTAAATACTTTCCGTCTTTTTTTCTAACATTAGCCTCTTATGTTAATAATTCTTTTGCAGAAGCTATTACCGCTGTACAAACAGCAAATGCACGGTGAAGAAACGAGTTGAACGTTCATCAACAGATCCCACAACCGTAATTACAACATATGAAGGCCAACATTGTCACCACACTGTAGGATTTCCAAGAGGAATAATAAATCATGAGGGTGCCTACACAAGATACTTGGCCCCTTCTTCAACCTCACAACCATTTATTTATCCGAGAGCCCAATTGCCTCAAGTGGCTGATCACACTGCTTCTCAGTCACAACCACAAGTAGAATCTAGTGAACCTAGGGATCTCATTTCTCATGAAAAGCCTCAACCTCAAGCATCGTTTCAAGATTCTCGTGTAGATCAAGGGTTGCTTGGTGATATCGTACCTCCGATAATGCGCAACTGACAATATAAAGGTATGTATGTATATGCTAACTTTTTAAACGCTTTTAAAGCAAGTTGCATAAAATTGGAGTAATTAACTTTAATATGTTTTTTGTTTTGGCTAGCTAAAACACATTATTTACAACAGCAAAAATGCTTAAAGTTTCAAGACGTTTGCAGTATAGGAAATTTTGAAAGTTATCATAAATATATTTCATTGAAATTAATAGCAAAATTACAATGCACCAGCCAACAACAGTTGCCCTAATCCTTCCGTCCCCTAACTCGAGTAAACACCCCAAACAACACCAACGACAGCCTCAAGACCAAATTAACCTAAATAAAAACTCCAACTTGTCATAATATCTAGCAAAATTAGCTTTCAAACTTCTTTGGGATAAAAAACGTCAAAATCAGAATCACTCGTAAGTGTCAACTTCGTCCAAATAACTTGTATCATTCATAGAATTTAATCGGTATGTAGGTGTCAGTTGTAACTTGTACTAATGACACATTGACAAGGTAAGATTACCTTAGACCAAGTATTTTGAAGGGTTGAGATCTTCTATACTTAATTGAGGATTGGTTACCTTTTTTATGGCCGAAAACAAAGATAGTTTACTGGCTACAACAAATATCAGACCAAAATGAACCATTGCTGTCTGATTAATTTTTGTGGGGACAATGGCTACATAAATGTTTATTAAACTCTACATTAAATCCGCATCCGAGCCTTTGATGTGTCCACTCCTGAATCGATAGTCAGGGTCCCTTTGGTAGACCCTTTGATAATATAAAGATCGGACTAGGCTCAATGTCTTGCCTCCAGTATGGTAAGCCTTAGGGGTCCGGGAAATGCAAAATTTTAGATTGTTGTCTTGTCGCATACCGACATATATAAGGGTCGAGTTGTCATTTTTTGTGATATAAAACCTTGTTTATAAACACGTGCATTGCATCATCAGTTACGGCCGTATCTTGTATTTCTAAGGAGTACCAATTTAGTCTAACATAATTACTTGCTATTTGAAGCCTTTCGAACCAAGGTCCCAATGCTTCTTTGTTACGCCAAGTTAAGGAGTATGCAATCTTTATATTTTTTGTTTTGGCACCAGTTTTTACTTTAAAATTAAATTAGTTTGGTTTACAAGTCACTCTTACATTTTGTGTTATAGTCTCACACACACACACACACACACACACACATACATATATATATATATATATATATATATATATATATATATATATATATATATATATATATATATATATATATATATATATATATATATTAGATAAAAAGTGGTTCCCAAGGATCTCTTACATACTTAATCCAGTCCATATTCACATCTTTTTTTTTCTCATCGATGAATAGATGTATCTTACTACCAACAGGCCTTTGGCCTGACATACATTTTCTCGTTTGTGATAAATGTATATATTCGTGGTGTGAGCGTCCGAGTCTTTGGCCTTTGAGAAAAAAAAAAGCAGATGATCTCTTACTTTTATCTGATAATGTGAATTCTTATATTAAAAATTTTAAATGATAGATAGATAGATAGAAGTAGTTGTCTACTTTTAAATTTTGTACTTAAAGCTCATAAATTTCTTAAAAATGAATGAATGGTCAACTTGTTATACTCATCATTGGAGCATACATTATAGTCATTAACTAAAAAGTTCAGTTGGGGTATACATATGCACATGAATTCTCACCCTAACTGTCTTTAAAAGGAGATATTTAAGAATATTTACTCTAGGCATTTAACATTTTAGTCACTTAAATATACTTTAGACAGTGTACTTTTCGTCGTAGTAGACTAGTAGTAAGCATTAGCCAAGAAAGATGCATGCACCTTTTACAACCCCACCTACACGGATGGTCCTTGGTCTATAGTCGGAATGGTCCCGTTGGTCCTATAAATTGATTGATAGTGATTACCGATCTAGTTTTATTATAACTCTCGTTAAAAACAAATATAAATAGTTGTAATATATATTAATTCATATTTAGATGATTCATAAGTGAAATTGGTAATAAAACGTGTATAATGTTTTTTGCTTTGTAAACAATATAGTAGTGTGCTCTTTTTTCATATGCTTTGCTTTGAAGTAATCTTTATTACTTACTTTAATGGAGCACCTGTCAGGAACCTAGATTTAATAGTTTTTTTTAGTACAATGAGGATATCATTTTTTATAAAGATATACAGTAGTTTATTCCCTTTTCTAGAAGAAAAATCAATACCACCAATCCCTTGTTAATGCCTCTTATTTTAATCCACTTAAAACGCATGGAGTTGATGCTTTGTCAGAAAATGACTTCAATCCAATTTCCTATATAGATATATATATAGTTCATAGTCAATCAATCAATCACATATATATACACATATCCAGACACTCATATATGTACTTAAAAGCTAAAAGCTATTTGCTAAATCAAGATTAGTACAAGCATATAACGACCATATTTCTTTTTTAAGAATTTTTTTTCCCGAAAATATACCCTTTTAGACCTAGTTGTTTCTTTGATAATATGATAGTAATACGGTAATACGATGCTGATATATGACAAAATGAAAAGGCAATTAAAAGGAGAGCGAAGAGTGTTGACACATTTCATCATTGATCTATTTGTTAGAAAGATAAATAAGGGGGTAAAAAAACTTTATATCATCCCAGGACAACATACTAACATCAAATCATTCCTTTTCTTGTTTGAAGTCTAGTAATGCACTAATATAATTGAGTGTACGTTTGTTTGTGTGGTTATATGTTCTTACATGTAGCTAGCTATACCTAAATTGGGCTAGATGTCGTGTACGATAACTTATCTTTTTAGCAATTTTCCATTTATAACTAATTATTTTATGTTAGCATCTTTCGTTTTTTTAGTTGGTATTTCTTCATTCTTGGTGGTACGACGAGTACATACACATAGATGCATTGTCATGAATTAGTTCGTATTTCACTTTTGTATTTGGTTTAAAAGAGTTGTGTCGAATAAACCCCGCCTTTTATGCATCTATGCCATTTAGAAACTTGTGTAGCTTCGTATTCAATTCAATCATTTTATGAGAAATAAAGTTTTTTTTTTTGTTACAGATTGTAGATTGAGATATAAATGGAAGAAGTAATCTACCAAGACTCAAATTCCAGGTATTAGAAGTGCATACATTTTTAATGGAGATGCATTGACTAAATGATTTAGTCTACTAAATATTTTATTCATTCTAATTTTTAAATCAAGTGGCTAGCTAGCTAACCATCTATCCTATGCTACTACTATTCACATCTAAAATCATCAAACGGAATGATTTGTTAATGTTTTATTGTTATTATGGTCTTCAAATACAGTGTATATGTAATAATATTGTAACATAGTTTTTGCATTGAAAAATGTTAGTGTTTAATCACATGTCAAATTGTAACTTATGCCATATCGAGGAGTTAATACAATTTATATACTTTGTTTTATTTAAGAACTAGACGTATTCCCGCGCGTTGCGCGGTGACAATTTCTAAAGAGATTTGTCACAAACAATGATCAGAATAGGGAATTTTGTGTCTTCAACTTCCAACAATAACACATTTATTTACTCAAACACCTTCTCCGCCACGGAATTGAAAATGGTAAATATTGTATCGCTTGCCTCATCAACAACATGCACATGGACCCTATACCTGCAACAACGAAAACAAAAATTACAAAAAGCATGAATTGGGTAGGTTAATACCATAGTCCCTACATAAAACAACTCAAAACAATAACCTTATCATAGGATACTTCAAGTTTACGAACCGATGTTGCAATGTTGAAACGGATGCGGTATTGATTCGGGACAACTTTATATCCCATTTGACCTTCAATCACTCTGAACCTCGAGATTTGATATACCTGGCCCTCTTCGAGAAGAGCCTTAAACTTTCGTATATGATTTCTAGTGATGAAACCTTGTATCGAACCGCCCTTTTTGGTTAAAAAAAAAAACATGTAAGAAACTAATTTAACCCCCCACATTTTCCACTTTTCGTGGCGTACCCTTTTTCCGGCTTTTAAAATTTTCAAACAAATTAGAAATTAATTAACAAATTAGAAATTACCTCATCATCAGCCATAACCATCTCCAACCCAAGTAAGACATCACCGAGTTTCGTATTTACTGCCTCCCACATTCTACAAACCCTTACATGAACAACCCAATCTTCTCTAGTTGGGTCAAGGGCGCCAATCTTGGAGTGAGACATGTTTTTCGAAAGAGACATAATTGTACGTAGTTATGGGATTTGTTGATGCAAAAGTAACTAACTTATATAGAAAAACACAAAACCACCAACCTTTGGAGTACCTAAAAACGTTTGTTAATCACATTATGGTAATTAAAACACAATAATTAGTATGCCATTAATACCACCAACTTTTGGAGTACCTACAAACGTCTGTGTTATTAACTTAGAGTAGCTGAACAGTTTAAATATCATTATATCTCACATTATGGTAATTAAAACACAGGGCAACCAAAGAGTCAGAAGTTTCAAATGTGTTATTAACTTAGGGTAACTGAACAGTTTACATATCATTATACCTCACATTATGGTAATTAAAACACAGGGCAACCAAAGAGTCAGGAGTTTCGTGTTATTAACTTAAGGTAACTGAACATTTTAAATATCATTATATCTCACATTATGGTAATTAAAACACAGGGCAACCAAAAAGTCAGAAATTTCAAATGTGTTATTAACTTAGGGTAACTGAACAGTTTAAATATCATTATACCCCTCATTATGGTAATTAAAACACAAGGCAACCAAAGAGTCAGGAGTTTCAAATGCATATCATTCCACTATTTGGAATATCTCACACGTAATTAAAACGACAACTCTAGATTATAGTAAATATAGATTTTGATAAATTTTGATAAATTTTGATATTGACCATAAATGGTCTCTAAGAAATTAATAAACCTTTATATTTTTTATATTATTGAAACCAATCAATGCAGTTTAGGATTAGCTTTTTATTAATTAATAATAGTGCAACTAAATTATATAAATACCATCTCTTTAGATCACCTTAAAAGTGATCAATATCCAGTTCAGTTAATATTTTTACTCTAAAGTAACTTAGGTAATTGTTAGCTATATTAAGTGATCATTTATATACTTCTTCCGTCCCATATTAAGAATGCACAATCAGATTTTGAGGGTTTTATATTACGCAACTTTGATTTTAACAATATTTTTTTATGCTATATAGTATTTGATGTAAAATATACGAATGAATTGAATTTTAAATATATTTTTCATTGGTATAATTTTCACCATCTATTATCTATTATATAAAATAAACAAAAATATTTATGATCAAAATTGAAAAAAAAGATTTTTAAAAACTAAAAATAGACACTTATTATAAAACAGATGAAGTAATTAATTAAAAATTAAAAGTATAGTGATTTGTATTTGTTGTAATTAACATAAATGTGTGGGGTTGCTATAGACTATATATAAAATGGGCCACGTACTCTTCATCACTTTTTGAGATTTGATACACTGTAAACATCAAAGAAAAGGGGACCATATTTTATTCCACTATATCCTTCCACCAAAATCACTCAAAAAAATCCAAGTCTAAAATTGAAAAATTACCCAATTTTTAATATTTATTATTTGATATAAAAATATTACGAAGGTTCATCGCACTTCGAACTTCTTACTTGCATAATTGGTTGGAAAAACCATGTGAATAAAAAGCCAAAACAAGTTTTGTTTTATAAAATAACTTAAATATCCTTCAAAAATTTGAGAGAAATTTTCATGTTAATTCGTAATTGATAGTGTGGGTGATTATGTATGACCTTTAATTAGAAATTTAGAATAGTTTTTAAACTTGATTATTTCAAAACTGTTATATTTTGGATCATTGATTTTATAAATTTTACAATAATAATTTAATATTAAAATTTGATGTATGTAAAAATGGAAAATGATATATATGAGTAAGAGTTAATTACATAAATTGTTTTTATAATTGATCTCAAATTATGAATTTTGTTTTTTAAATTAAAAAGCATAAATCATTTACTTTAAAAAAAACATTTAATCTCTTTTCAACCTTATACTCTATTTTATAGAGTATGATAAATTGAATTTTAGAATGTTGATACTCTAAAATATAAATCATCTCCAACCATGGTACTCTAAACTTACAAATTTCAATACTTTTTATATTACTTATAGTTTCTCTATATTTAGAATATAGTTGGAGTGATTTTTATACATTTGATGCTTTAAATATAGAGTATATGAAGATTATAAAGCATCATTTCGAGATGGTTTTATGTTTTTCATCTCTCTTAACGCACTTTGATCACAATTATCACCGATAATTATCGTGGACACATAATAATAAAGAAATTAACATTTGTCAATCAAAATTAGGAGGGAGAACAAAAAGGTGATGGTATGTTTGATGTGGAGTAAAAATTGAAATGGAATAGTTAATTGCATGAAATGATTAGCGTCGCCTGATAAGTGTCAATTTCGACCGGATTTCGATGTTGCTTCTCATTCTCTTTTGTGTCAGCCGACAGTATATATTCTTCTTTTTACACTTTTACCCCTTTTAAATCATGCCGACAACCCTTTTCACCCTTTTCATCTCTTTACATTTTACTACTACTAATTGTTTGATGAAGAAAACCAACTTAATGTTTACATTATTCTTTGTTAAAATGATATCAAATTATATAAGTAAGTATTGAAATTTGTTTTGTTTATGTTACCTTTTCAAATCAAATGATCAATATAAATGAGTAATTTGTTATAAATCTACGTTAAAAGAAATTGAGATATGATTTACAATTTTATATTAACTTTTGAGTTTTCAATATATCAATTTAAAGTCTGACACAACACTCATTTTTATTATTTATATAGAAGTGTAGTTGCGCTATGCTGTGATGATGAATAAAGATATAACGGCTTAATATATGTATATTTTATTTAAAAGTCGATAGTAGATGTTGACTCATATTTTCTACATGTTAAACATTATCTATATGTATATATCTATTATATATATTTCATGTGTATAAATTTAATAGCATAGTAATAAAAATAAAATAAATAAGAAATTATTATTTAAGCAGTCAGACAGGTAGGTCGGGGCAGGGTAGTAATAAAAATATAAAAAAAAACTATTATTTAAGAAGACAGGAAAGCAGGTTGAAATAAAAATAATTTTTTTTTTTTTATTATTTAAGCAGGCAGACAAACATGTCGGAACAAGTTGTCAGCCTGATTAAACAGACAGACAAGTAGGTTAGAGCAGGTTGACTGCCTGCTTTACTATTAATAATGTCCCATCCATTTCTTGTAAATGTATTTATATAGAATTATTAGATGTAATAATTTATTATTCTAATCTATATTTACTTATAATGGAAGATCGTCGGATGGCTAATATTCGAGAATTTCCAAATAGTGGAATCGTATGCATTTGAAACTCCTGACTCTTTGTTTACCTTATGTTTTAATTACCATAATGTGATTAATGGCATACTTATGCATTTGAAACTCCTGACTCTTTGGTTGTCCTATTTTTTAATTACCATAATACATTTGAAACTCCTAACTCTTTGGTTGCCCTATGTTTTAATTACCATAATATGATTAATGGCATACTTATACATTTGAAACTCCTGACTTTTTGGTTGCCCTATGTTTTAATTACCATAATGTGATTAATGGCATACTTATGCATTTGAAACTCCTGACTCTTTGGTTGCCCTATGTTTTAATTACCATAATGTGATTAATGGCATACTAATTATTGAGGTATTCCAAAGGTTGGTGGTTTTTTGTTTTTCTATATGTCTCTTTCGAAAAACATGTCTCACTCCAAGATTGGCGCCCTTGACCCAACTAGAGAAGATTGGGTTGTTCATGTAAGTATTTATAGAATGTGGGAGGCAGTAAATACGAAATTCGGTGATGTCTTATTTGGGTTGGAGATGGTTATAACTGATGATGAGGTAATTTCTAATTTGTTTGAAAATTTGAAAAGCCGGAAAAAGGGTACGCCACGAAAACAGTTAATATACAATAATTTCTACCATGTTTTTTATGTACAACGATGGAAACATTTTATATATTATTTGATGTTTTTAAAATCTATATCTATATCTATATTTACTTATAATGGAGGATCGTCGGATGGCTAATATTCGACAATTTCCAAATAGTGGAATCGTATGCATTTGAAACTCCTGACTCTTTGTTTACCCTATGTTTTAATTACCATAATGTGATTAATGGCATACTTATGCATTTGAAACTCCTGACTCTTTGGTTGCCCTATTTTTTAATTACCATAATACATTTGAAACTCCTGACTCTTTGGTTGCCCTATGTTTTAATTACCATAATATGATTAATGGCATACTTATACATTTGAAACTCCTGACTCTTTGGTTGCCCTATGTTTTAATTACTGTGTTTTAATTACCATAATGTGAGGTATAATGATATTCCTGACTCTTTGGTTGCCCTGTGTTTTAATTACCATAATGTGAGATATAATGATTTTTTAGACTGTTTAGTTACCCTGAGTTAATAACACGAAACTCCTGACTCTTTGGTTGCCCTGTATTTTAATTACCATAATGTGAGGTATAATTACTTATAATAGAGAGTCGTCGGATAGCTAATGTTTGAGATATTGCCCGCTAATGTTTGAGATATTCCAAATAGTGGAATGGTATGCATTTGAAACTCCTGACTCTTTAGTTGCCCTGTGTTTTAATTACCATAATGAGAGGTATAATGATACGTAAACTGTTCAGTTACCCTAAGTTAATAACACATTTGAAACTTCTGACTCTTTAGTTGCCTGTGTTTTAATTACCATAATGTGAGGTATAATGATATTCCTGACTCTTTGGTTGCCCTGTGTTTTAATTACCATAATGTGAGATATAATGATTTTTTAGACTGTTTAGTTACCCTAAGTTAATAACACGAAACTCCTGACTCTTTGGTTGCCCTGTGTTTTAATTACCATAATGTGAGGTATAATTACTTATAATAGAGAGTCGTCGGATAGCTAATGTTTGAGATATTGCCCTGTGTTTTAATTACCATAATGTGAGATATAATGATTTTTTAGACTGTTTAGTTACCCTAAGTTAATAACACGAAACTCCTGACTCTTTGGTTGCCCTGTGTTTTAATTACCATAATGTGAGGTATAATGATATTTAAACTGTTCAGTTACCCTAAGTTAATAACACATTTGAAACGTCTGACTCTTTGGTTGCCCTGTGTTTTAATTATCATAATGTAAGGTATAATGGTGGTTTTGTGTTTTTCTATATAAGTTCTTTTGCATCAACAAACCACATAACCACGTACAATTATGTCTCTTTCGAAAAACATGTCTCACTCCAAGATTGGCGCCCTTGACCCAACTAGAGAAGATTGGGTTGTTCATGTAAGTATTTGTAGAATGTGGGAGGCAGTAAATACGAAATTCGGTGATGTCTTACTTGGGTTGGAGATGGTTATAACTGATGATGAGGTAATTTCTAATTTGTTTGAAAATTTGAAAAGCCGGAAAAAGGGTACGCCACGAAAACAGTTAATATACAATAATTTCTACCATGTTTTTTATGTACAACGATGGAAACCTTTTATATATTATTATAAATGTGTAACTGACCATGTTTTCACTATTTTGGCAATAGTTGGTCGTCATGTTTTCACTGTTTTGGCAACAGTTGATCGTCTATATACTCAATCCGGTTGGTGCTACAAGAGTTGTGGAGAGTGCAACAAAGAGTTAGTTGTAAACGATGGTTTGTTTTTTTGTGATCTTTTCAATGACTTTTGCAAGTACCCTATGATAAGGTTGGTTTTTTGAGTTGTTTTATGTAGGGACTATGGTATTAACCTACCCAATTATTGCCTTTTGTAATGTCTGTTTTCGTTGTTGCAGGTATAGGGTCCATGTGCATGTTGTTGATTAGACAAGTGATACAACATGTTATATTCTTTCTATACCTTACTTGAAAATATGCAGCACTTTGCTGAATTATATATGTATCTAATCTAATATTTAATACTGTACGTAGGAATGTCTTTTTATTTTTACATATGTATTTGAAAAGTTTGACTTTTGTAGTCAATCCCTTAGCTATTTGAGTGGTCACATCAATATTGTTCTAATTCAGTTTCAGATTCATATTGTTCGAACTCCCGATTCTGATCATTGTTCGTGACAAATCTCTTTAGAAATTATCACCGCGCAACGCGCGGGAATACGCCTAGTTCACTTATAATGGGGGATCGTCGGATGGCTAATATTCGAGAATTTCCAAATAGTGGAATCGTATGCATTTGAAACTCCTGACTCTTTGGTTGCCCTATTTTTTAATTACCATAATACATTTGAAACTCCTGACTCTTTGGTTGCCCTATGTTTTAATTACCATAATATGATTAATGGCATACTTATGCATTTGAAACTCCTGACTCTTTGGTTGCCCTATGTTTTAATTACCATAATGTGATTAATGGCATACTTATGCATTTGAAACTCCTGACTCTTTGGTTGCTCTATGTTTTAATTACCATAATGTGATTAATGGCATACTAATTATTAAGGTATTCCAAAAGTTGGTGGTTTTTTGTTTTTCTATATGTCTCTTTCGAAAAACATGACTCACTCCAAGATTGGCGCCCTTGACCCAACTAGAGAAGATTGGGTTGTTCATGTAAGTATTTGTAGAATGTGGGAGGCAGTAAATACGAAATTCGGTGATTTCTTACTTGGGTTGGAGATGGTTATAACTGATGATGAGGTAATTTCTAATTTGTTTGAAAATTTGAAAAGCCGGAAAAAGGGTACGCCACGAAAACAGTTAATATACAATAATTTCTACCATGTTTTTTATGTACAACGATGGAACCTTTTATATATTATTATAAATGTGTAACTGACCATGTTTTCACTATAGTGGAATGATATGTATTTGAAACTCCTGACTCTTTAGTTGCCCTGTGTTTTAATTACCATAATGAGAGGTATAATGATACGTAAACTGTTCAGTTACCCTAAGTTAATAACACATTTGAAACTTCTGACTCTTTAGTTGCCATGTGTTTTAATTACCATAATGTGAGGTATAATGATATTCCTGACTCTTTTGTTGCCCTGTGTTTTAATTACCATAATGTGAGATATAATGATTTTTTAGACTGTTTAGTTACCCTAAGTTAATAACACGAAACTCCTGACTCTTTGGTTGCCCTGTGTTTTAATTACCATAATGTGAGGTATAATGATATTTAAACTGTTCAGTTACCCTAAGTTAATAACACATTTGAAACGCCTGACTCTTTGGTTGCCCTGTGTTTTTACTATCATAATGTAAGGTATAATGGTGGTTTTGTGTTTTTCTATATAAGTTCTTTTGCATCAACAAACCACAGAACCACGTACAATTATGTCTCTTTCGAAAAACATGTCTCACTCCAAGATTGGCGCCCTTGACCCAACTAGAGAAGATTTGGTTGTTCATGTAAGTATTTGTAGAATGTGGGAGGCAGTAAATACGAAATTCGGTGATGTCTTACTTGGGTTGGAGATGGTTATAACTGATGATGAGGTAATTTCTAATTTGTTTGTTAAATTTGAAAAGCCGGAAAAAGGGTACGCCACGAAAACAGTTAATATACAATAATTTCTACCATGTTTTTTATGTACAACGATGGAAACCTTTTATATATTCTTATAAATGTGTAACTGACCATGTTTTCACTATTTTGGCAACAGTTGGTCGTCATGTTTTCACTGTTTTAGCAACAGTTGATCGTCTATATACTCAATTCGTTTGGTGCTACAAGAGTTGTGGAGAGTGCAACAAAGAGTTAGTTGTAAACGATGGTTTGTTTTTTTCTGATCTTTTCAATGACTTTTTCAAGTACCCTATGATAAGGTCGGTTTTTTGAGTTGTTTTATGTAGGGACTATGGTATTAACATACCCAATTATTGCCTTTTGTAATGTCTGTTTTCGTTGTTGCAGGTATAGGGTTCATGTGCATGTTGTTGATTAGACAAGTGATACAACATGTTATATTCTTTCTATACCTTACTTAAAAATATGCAGCAGTTTGCTGAATTATATATGTATCTAATCTAATATCTAATACTGTACGTAGGAATGTCTTTTTATTTTTACATATGTATTTGAAAAGTTTGACTTTTGTAGTCAATCCCTTAGCTATTTGACTGATTACATCAATATTGTTCTAATTCAGTTTCAGGTTCATATTGTTCTAACTCCCGATTCTGATTATTGTTCGTGAAAAATCTATTTAAAAATTGTTACCGCGCAAAGCGCGGAAATACGCCTAGTTACTTTATATTAAGATGCTTATATAAATTGTTACGACTTATATTTGATATACTTATATTTATTACTAAATATTTAACTATCAAAGATTATGACTTTTTGAGAAAAACTAAATTTCGTTAAAACAATAATTTGATTAAAGTTTAGAGTATTACATTTTCATACAATTTTTCCTTTAAATAATTTTTCAAAATGAAAGTTTAATTATAAATTTTCTCACTGTTTTAAACTAAATTTACTTTGTTATGATCGATACAAAGTAAAATGGAAGTAACCGAAACTAAAAATAGTAATTATGTACGGTAAACTTTAGGAATTTTAGTTTAGTATTAAATTTCTGATATATATTTTAATAATAATTAAAATATAAATGTCTGTAAAAAAAATAAAATTGGTATTTTTTCAATGTAAATAAAAAGGATCAAGTTCATATTAATTATAACCAAAACAAGACATACCCTTGGGCCCAATTTCAATCTAGAAGAAGCCCATGTACTACCTCCTAAGTCCTAAGTTAAAGAAGCCCAGTACACCAAAATTTTCGAAAAAGTTGAAATAATACAAATATTATAACAATGAACCAACATTTCATTAATACAATCATACACAGACCATAGTATGATAAAACCAACACATCATTTACAATGATATACCTGAATTCGTTAATTGGTATCGGTATTAATAACATGATACATTATTAACCATGCCTTTATGTAACTTATAGAACAACCAACATCTCAGCTACAATTACCACAACAATGATCACGAATCACTAACACACACACGTACAAGAAATGTAGCTAACAGGTTATGTATATGTCATCAAAAAGTGATTCATGAGTGTGAAACTATAAAGGATAATACATTAGGTTCGACTATATGAAACTATATACATTCATATTGCTTACTTCAAAATAAACACGAGGTAAAGTTTCTATGACCAAACTAATTTTTCATGGCTAACTTATCGGCCAAAGACAATAAAAGAACGGTAATCAAGTAAATCAGACTTTACATGACTTGTGTTAATAGTTGTCGGCATGAGATCTAAAAAAAACTTAAGAAAAAGTTCGAAAAATTAGATTAAAGAATCATAAGTGGGTTTAACAAAAAGACTAATAGACAATAAGTTGGAGTAGAAAAGATATGGTGGGTGAGTAAAAGGATCAAAGGTGCATTCAAGTTTTTGTGTAGAAAGTTTAAAAAGTAATGATTTTGTTTGTAAATTAGGATGTTATTTCCATTTCTATTTCCTAACCCCTAACTCACTCACAAACTTCTATTGCAATGCAAGAAAAGCTAAAGGTTCAAAGTCAAGGTCCTTGGACCCTAACTTTTTGTGGACCCTTTTTCCATCAAATTTTGTGCTTACATGTATAAAGTATACTATTACATTTCTAAAAAAACGAAAAAAAAAAAAAGAATTAGTATTATGTGATGTTCAGTGTTATATTGACGTGACTGACTTTTTGGGTTGATGAGGGGTTTTTCAGTGCCATGACTGAGAGTGCTCTAATAAAACGATGTGTGTATGATATACATCTATTTGGACGATACAAATGTAATATTATCTTAAATATACACGAAGTAGCCCTTAAAAAGAAGCTCGATAACACATGATCGTTTTAAACACTAAGTGAATCGGATGGTTAAGATTTTAGATATTGTTACATACCATTTTTCTAGTTATAGAAGTAAAAGCAAATATGTAGGGGCCATTTGGTTGCAAATGTTTCAAACCAAGTTAAAGATAGTCCTTCATTTGTTTGTCTACCCCACAGTCACACACACTAACACACACAAAATGTACATTAAAACATGGAATCATGGTGTATTTTCAAAAAGTAAAGCCTCATTATTCATAGCAAACTTCCACTAAAACAGATGCCACCAAATTCCAATAGAAACAGTAAACAACAAAGCATCTCAAGTTCACCTTAAATTTTCTTGAAATTTAGGCGTAAATTCGAGATTTTGATGAAATGGGGTCAAAGTAAACCATAGCAACAGTGAAAAGAAGCATCATAAGACCTTAAAACAGTAAAACAGAACCGGGAATGTAACTTTAAACTTTCTTGAAAAATAGGCATAAATTCAAGAATTGGATGAAGTGAAGTAAAGAAACATCACAAGATCTTGAAACAGCTTAATCAAAACTGGGAATTTAACTTAAATGTTGTTGAACGAATTAAAGAAAATGTTCAAAAGTTTAAAACAGTCTAAACAGTAAGATGAAACGAACCAGAACTGCACGATTTCCAATTTCCGACCTTAATCCTCTTCTGGAGCCGGGAGATTAAGATCAATCATATCAGTATAAGTTGGAGCATCATGTTCCATTGCTGCCAAGTAAGTATACCTATCTTCAGTACCGTTAATGAAATGAGACCTTTTGTGACCACCTAAAGCTTGCCCTGACTTAAACATCTTAAAGCAAATTGGGCATTCATGTCCTTTGTTCTTTTTTGGTTTGATTTTCTTCTCAAGTTTAGCCTTTTGAGTTCGTGGAAAATCGCCCTCTGCATTGTTTCCACCCGAATGAAAAGCATTGTTCTTTTTGTGACAGGGTCTATGTCCACCAAGCCCTTGAAATGAACTAAAAACTTTGTTGCAGTTCATACATTCATATTTGTTTTTCTTCTTATACGATCCTTCCTCATTATCATCTCGAATTCTTTTATTCATAGAACTATCATACCCGAATTCCCTAAACAAATTTCTCCTAATTTCTTGTTTCTCATGATACGTTAACATTCTGTAGTCGAAACCATTATCCACTTTTGATTTGTTCTTTTCTTCCTCACCATTCCTAAGAAGTTCCTCAACCGAAATATCAGAGTCCACTTTCTTAATTCCATTCTCAAACGCGTAAATCTCAGTCTCGTTCTTCGTCAAATTAAACTCCTTTCCACTGTTTTTCATCTCAACCGAAGACAATTTAGTCTCTAAAACAGCCGAATTGTTGTCAGACGATTCCACAACCGAATTAACACCACCCCAATTAGCAGAATCCTTAGATAACATCATCAACCACAATGCTACATCTTCTTGTTCAAATTCATCAATTTCAGAAACAGAAGATGACCCATAGTTGTAATTGCTAGTATTACTATTAGTATTAGTCAAAGAGAACGAATACGGTTTAACCACAATTTTCTTGTACCTTTTCGACTTGGATCTTGCTACACAAACTGGATCTTGAAGGTCCGTTTCTTCGGTATCCGAATAACTATCATCAATCAACTTATCTTCTTCTTCTTCATGATCAACATTCTCAACTGTCCATGAATAATCATAATCCTTGAAATTTCGATCTTTTTCAGAATGGAAAGCCATATGACCACATAAAGCTTTTAAAGATTGAAACCCTTTACCACATTGTTTGCAAATTTTCTCATTTGGGAAAGCTAAAGTGGATGAAGAAGATGCCCTCCAACTTTTCTTAGGGTTCTCTCTTAACCCGTAAGCATTCGAATTCGAGTTATCGTTCCCATTGATAATCAAACTAGATACAGTCTTAACTGGCTCAAATTTCTCATCTGATTCAGCTGAATTAACAGCAGCAGCTGCAATTACATGAGACCTCATATGCCCTCCTAATGACTTCCCACTTGGGTACCTTTTATCACACAATTTACACACAAATCTCAGTTCATCATGATCTTCATCCATCTTAAATTAGCAAAAAAATCAAATTTTGAAAAATACCCAATTGATAAAATCAAAAAATAAAAATACCCACAAAAGAAAAAATCAATTTAAGCTTACTACATTGGCTAATTTTTTAACCAACATCTTCAGGGCTCAAATCCCAATACCAGAATTTTTTTTTTTTTATTCTAACTCCAAAAAAGAAAACAAATTCAGGGAATTTTGTAGTTTTCAAAGCAGATCACAAAAAATCAAAACTTTTTTGATATTAATTTGGGGAAAGTTCAAGAAATAAAAAAAAACCCTAAAAAAAAAAAAATCAACAAAATTTAACTAAGAAAGCAAAAAACATTAAACACTATACTATTTATTAAAAAGATTCAAAATTGGTATAAAATAAACAAACCCCAGAAATAAAAATCAAAACTTTATAAATAAAGATGATTTTTTTATAAAAATGACAAGTAGTAAATCAAGATTGTGAACAAAACAGACTCCATGACTGTTTCATATGTGTGTGTATGTGTTTCTCTCTCTAAATATGAGTTGTGTTCGGGGGAGAATTTCATGCATGGAAGTAAAGTACTAATAAGAGGGTAGAGAGAGAAACAGAAGAGTACACGTGTAATCTAGTGAGAGAAGCTAGTTGATTTGATCCAATGGTTGAGATTTTGTGTTGATTCGAATTTGGAGGATCTCATGGTTTTTGAGAGTTGAGAAAGTACAAGATGATTTGTTGAGTGAAGAACAATTTGTTGTTGATATTTGTTCGGTTTAAAAAAAGTAGGAAACTAGTGAAGAGAATGGACTTAGTTTATTGGTTTAAAAATGGTTTTGATAAACACGGATTAGGGATTAGCGGATGTTGCTTGCAGGACTCCGTTAATATATTATATATTATTAGAAACCAAAGTTTTTTGGATTCTGGCGATGGAGTCTGGGTGTAAAGACTGAAACTTTATCGGCCGGGACTACACATTTATAAAAAGATGTTATTTCATTAAATACGAAGACCGGTTATTCTAACTGTAAGCGGAGAGTTATTATGAAGATACGGTCTTTTTATACGTATCCAAACGAGTTAAACGTGATTTGAAAAACTATATTTATCGATATTTATATAAAATTTTACTTTTTTGTTAGTTTGAAAGATTCCAATTACATTTGTTTTTGCAAAATGTAATACATATTACGCATACACTATAATGTTATTTGTGTAACGACACGAATAATAAACAACTAAGAGACACGCGTCAACTATTTGTTCAAAACAGACTAACTTAGACTAACTTCGTCTCGCACAAGATACAAAAAGTAGGACATCATCATTACTTTGACAATCACATTTTACATGAAGTTGTTTACATATGTATCATTCTATCTATAATGAAATAGTATTATAGTAACATTTTGAGATGTGTACATACAATTTGACTAATATTAATACTACATTATAATAATCTAATTGCTCAAACTTTATGCATTTTAATACTACATTACTACTATTAATAGTACATTAAAGTTTTCCTTTTGTGAGGGTAAAAATGAAATTTTCCATTTTTATGTATATGTGAAGATTGAGACTTATTCAAAAGATACTTATGAATTTAAATAAAAGATATATTGAGGATTTTGTATTTAAATATATTTAATAGGATACCCATATATGGCAACTATTAGAGTACTCTAGTCTCTAGGATAGTGACATAGAATAAAATTATATTTATATTTAATTTTATATTTATATTTAAATAACTAGTTTATTAACCCGCCTAATACACGGAAAATTATATCAAAAAATATAATGTTAACAAAAAACATATAACTTATATAAAAAGGTTAATAGAAAGTTATCAGTCGTTTAGACAAAATGATTATATTAGCAAATGTGAAGTTAAATAAAACATTTACTGTGTGATTCGGAAAAAACCTTATTAAAAATAAAATAATTATAATTTATAAAAAAAAACTAAAAATATTGCGTAAATAGGAAGGAAAAAAAACAGAAATTTTTTTTTATTTGATATGTTTTCCGTTTATATGCAAAACACTCATAAAACAATAAAATAAATTTATTTTCTTTTATAATATATAAAAAAAAAACCTAAAAATATTGGTTAAATAGGACGAAAGACAGGAAAACTTCATTTGGTGATCTCCTCCCCTCCCCCAATTAACCCGTTATGAGCGAATGTCATCTATTTATAAGCTCATATAAGCTCTTTAGAAAATTATAGAATTGTACCCAACGTTTTCTCAAAATGTTCTATACATTTGTAATGCCATAATAAAAATGGAAATAATCTGTTTGTTGTGCAATATTCTTCAAATCTCTACCTTAATTTTAGTTTCTTTTTATACTAAAAATGTGTATATGTTTTGAAAAAATATGTTTTGTATTTTTTTAGAAATAATTTAAAATACATGTGTTAGATTATTTAAAGTAGAAAAGTTAATTAGTTTTATTTAATTATTACTATTTAAAATAAGGGTTAAATTATTTAAAGTAAAGGGATTAAAAAGAAATTTTTAATGATGATATCATCAAAATGATCTAATGGTTTAAATTAAAGTTGGATTTTTATCTAATGGTTACTACTTTTGCCAAGTGACATATTAAGCCTCTCTTTTACTATATATTAAGATATTTGAGTATATACATAAAAGCAATTTTATAAACAAGATAAAGATCATACTTTAGTTGACTAAAAGAATATAAAATCATACTTTTCTTGACAAAAAATAAATAAAAGAAGGCGGTCATGTTTATTATTTATGTATCTTAATAAAGTTTGATATAATAACGTATGATATATAAATGTATTAAAACCAAAGATGCATATACCATATACAAATAAAAACAAAATATAAAATTCATTTATAAACTTAAAAATATAGCCCATAAAATCTAATCCTCTTTGGGTCAAGCCAAAACATGATTAAGTATGTTTTAGTATGACGATATTAGTTTAGCAGTTAAAGAAAACCATATAAAACGGAGGTAAAAGGTTCACACTTGTCACATATCATTTGTGTAATTTATTGCGAAAATTATCATTATCATGTTGGACGTGAAATCGAATTTGCTTCAGAAAAATATGAGATACTCTTTTTGGTATCAGCTTACAATGATATATATCTAATACCTTATACCTATATTAGTTAATTGAAATCAGACCATGCTAATTCGATTTTCTAATATTTGCATTTTCACTAGGTCCACATGATACGAGTATCGTAGACCATCAAAAAGGCATTTCATAGTTTCTATAAATGGTTCATTTAACAACAATTGATGGACCAATAAACAATAAATACAACGTTTGACAATGTTTAATATATTTCTAACTTTTAGAAATACAAATTGCTACAGGTTTAATATTTATATTTTGTATCCAATATAAGATTCGAACCTAAAACTTAAAAAAAACGTTGTTCAGATATATCGTCTGGTTAGAAATTATTCAACATTTTCAATATATTTATTTTAATGTTAGAAAAATATAAAATTTTGTATAAACCTCTCCTAGATATCAAAATAACGTTAAGAAAATATAAAATTTAGTGTAACAATATTCGTATTTAACAACAATTGATGGACCAATAAACAATAAATACAACGTTTGACAATCTTTAATATATTTCTAACTTTTAGAAATACAAATTGCTACAGGTTTAATATTTATATTTTGTATCCAGTATAAGATTCGAACCTAAAACTTTAAAAAAACGTTATTCAGATATATCGTCTGGTTAGAAATTATTCAACATTTTCAATATATTTATTTTAATGTTAGAAAAATATAAAATTTTGTATAAACCTCTCCTAGATATCAAAATAACGTTAAGAAAATATAAAATTTAGTGTAACAATATTCGTATTTCATTTTAAATCAAGAACAATGTAATACTATTTACAAAACAAAATTTCACAACTCCCATACCTTTTTAAAAATAAAAAATACGAGGTATATTGTTTCACACATAAGGTTGATTCGTCGGGTAACCCAGACTTAAGAACGCACGACCCTTCTTCAAAGACTATGTAAAAGCAATAATCAAATTGTAAAGCAACCCATTAAAGAAATCGTGTCGAACAAAAGACCCATTTCTTATAAGAATCCTCCTTCCTAAACTAGCAACATATCAAGCTATTTGATCCACCTTCAACTAGGCATTTTATTTGTAAATGGTTAATGTTAGTGTTATAAAATAAGGATTCTAGGGCTGAGTACTTGTTACAAGGTCACTGATCGATGCGAGTTGAGTTATATTCAAGTAATATCTTAATGGTTCACAATTTGGTCAAAACTTGAACTCGGACTAAAAATCAGGCAACTCTTTCAAAATTCGGTGTTAAAATCGGTTTGAAATATTTTTTAAACAATTGTGTTTTAAAATCGGTTTGAAGTATTTAAACAATTGTGTTAATGTTTCTAAACATACTCCTAGTTTCCCATATTGTTTAGAAATAGTTTTATGAACATGTCATACATATAATTTCAAATTTTATATAGAAAATTCTAATCCGAGTACTCCATAAGGCTTGAGTACTCTCCGTACAGGCCGATTACTGGCTCCAAGATTCCCGACTGAACGAGTACCGATTAGCGAGTTTTACAACCTTGATTAATGTTATCAATAAAATAAATACGAACACTAATTCTTTCATATTTTATCTAATAATCGATATTCAAGAAATAGCATTAGTAAGTAAATTTAAACAAAATTTCTTTATAAACAAAACCGTAGGGATAAGCACCATACGACTTGACAACCTGAATGATCCTTTGATTACTCCCAACGACCAACTAGCCTGCCTCACTCATCCATCATTAGGTTCATCATCCAAAAATTTATGTATATATAAAAAAATGTGGAAAATTGTACTTGTTTGTTGCATAGTCTAATGTGTAATATTATAATATAATTAGAACATCATTTGTAAGTTGTCTAATTATGTACTTAAGATTGTTTTTCATTAATTTTGATGATCAGATTGCTTCTAATATCATCAATAATGATTAATATGGTGTTGTAATGTATACTTTACCACAAATTATATTACTATATGATATGATGTGATGTCTTATATTAATAATCGTCTAATCATAATAACCATTTGTCTAATGTTTACATTGATATATTGTGGTTTATTTAGCAGATTTAGAATAAATTTTATCAAATAAAATAGTATAAATAGTGTCATAAGTAATATGTGATAAGTATTATAAAATGAACAAGGTTTTACTGTTTCGGGAAGGACATGCATTGTTTACTAAGATATACACGGATTAATCAGATTATCGTCTTGACTATTTTCAAGTCATTTGTCTAATTATTTAAAAACAAAAATTATTCTACACAGTTTTTTTAATCTGGACAAAGTAACTGCATAATGTCGCGTCCGTTTGTAATTCAAAAACTGCATAAAACATTACCACATAAGTGGAAAAAAGGAGACTGTTATATGTATATATGTGTGTTTGTTTTTAATTTGTAATACATTGAGTAAAAGGCAATAGTGGAGTAGTGGAAGAACATTGTTCTTAAGGCCTTGGTCTTTCCGGGATAAATGCATATTTCTGATTTTGATGGTGGGTTAACTTAGGCGTTAATAACCATGTTTAACTACGATCAGGCTTAAATCCTACAAATGCCAGCAGCTTGAGGCCATGTTTGTGATGACTTAGATAGACATATACTGATAATAAATAGAAAATTAAAACAAACTAGCAGTAAAGTAATTGAAAGGACAGAAATAACGCATATATCCGAGAGATAGGCTTAAGCAACTTTCCATACGATGCTACCTTAAATCTGTTTGAAATCAAACATACAAAGGGGTCGTTCGGCTTTGCCTTTGAAAGTGATTATATGATTATTATGTTTTTATGTTAGAGATAATCAGTTTCTAGTGTAGTTACAGTGATTCTTTTTTATTTGATGATTTAAGGTTTGAAAAATCTGATTTGACTAATCACTTTTGTGGTAGCTGCAAGAAAACTAATTCTGAGTGTTTAATTACTTATTTGGGATCATAGATAATACGTATGGAGTAAGAAAGCCAAATACTCGCGACAAATAATTATTTGATTTTCACAATTAATTACTAACCACAATTTTGGTTAGAAATTAGTAATTGTGGCAAAATGGGTAAGTTGCCTCATGAGGTAACGGATCAAAACATGATTTTAAAAAACGGGTCAGATGGATCGACAATGAACATATTACGTAAGCTAGGAATATATCAGTTGTTAAGTGTTAAAGTAAATTTTACCACTCTAGACCCTTCGTGCGGCTCCAGACGAAGGGTGGGGATAATAGTGAAGAACCTGATGTAATGTTAAATAGATTGACCAAACATTTAATGATATAAATGATTGAATGTTGAATACAAAGAATGTTCCTACTACAATCAGTTAAATGATTAGTACTAGGTGTGTTACAAGAATTAGCCGCCCCTCTTCAATTCCTTGGACTCCCCCTTATATAGTAAGTCTTCGGTCATTACCCTCCGGATAATATCTTAGGACCGGTCCGCCCCATCTGTCCCCTCATATGTGTCAACGACGTGGCTACCTTTCCTCCACTTCAGTCAACTGACTGTGATGGTTATTAAATGCAGAGGCGCGTGGACGGCGTCTTGTCTCCCACGCTCTTCTTCATTAAATGCTGTCATCAGTTGTCTTGTCCTTAATTAATGCTGCCATTCGTCCCTCCGTGACTCCTGATTTTCTATGTTTTATCCCTTTCGGTGGTTGACTGGACGAAGGCATGGTTCGTCCTAACATAGTAACTATCCTATCCCAACATCTCCCCCCCTAGCCTAGGGAAGTGAGTGAGAAAGTTAAGGCCTATTTCTGATCGAATCTTCCCTAGACTATGATTGTCTGACGCTTCCACTTGCATTTAGATAGTAATTATTGCCTGTTGGTTATTAATTCTTCTGATTTGACGGGGGAAGTGACTTGATTATCGATCTTCCTATAAATATTCCTTGGTAATTTTATTTTATTTTCCCTTCCTACTTTCTGAAATCAAACATTATTCTCTCTTTTTTCTCTTAACACCAACTGTCATTTCCCCTTTTCTTCTTCTTCAAACACCATTGCGCGCTGTTTAGTTTTTTTCCCATCCTTTCAATATGACTAAAGGTGATATGCTTACTTCACGCTGCAGCCTAAAACACGCCCCATTCGTCGCTCTCATAAAGGATTACGGGTTGAAAGCGGAGTGGCGGGCTCGCAATCCCGCGGCAGAAACCAACGTTGCTGATTGTCCTGAGGACTCTATAGCGATGTATACTCGTTTTTTTGATGCGGCCAACGTTCGTATCCCTTTCACTCGCTTCTTTCTATCCGTCATTGAATATTATCAGTTGAGTCCTGCGCAATTTAATCCCTTAGCGGCTTTGAGGGTGACTAATTTTGAGTTACTATGTCATGCCCTAGGGTTTCCTGCAACCCTAAATTTGTGGAGGAGTTTTTTCAAATTGCTTCGGTCGGGGGATTGGTTTACTGTGGAACGCCGTCAGAAGGTGGGTGACGAGGAATGGGAGTGTTTTAGTTTTGTTCCCACCAGTTTAAAGCAGTGGAAGGATAGGTTCATTTGGCTTGATAGATCTGTGGCCCCTATATTCCTTCCCTGGCGGATTGCTTCGTCTGGTTCTATTTCCGACCCCGCTCCTCCTCTCACTGATGTGGAGGTAGAACGTTGCAGATTGATTTCTCTGAACAAGATCCATGCCCGAAGTCATGACGAGTCGGTGCTAGTGCTGGGTGGGTTGAGCCGGAACTGGCCTTCCCTGAACATGGACCCCTCCATTCACCTGCGTGGTCACCGTGAGTCTTCCTTTCTGCACGTCTCTTTATATTACTCCTCTCTGTTTTTTTGTTTTTTTTTTTTTTTTTAAAAAAATTTTCCTTTCAATGTGTATAGCCATTTCTTTGTTGGAGTACTTGAAACTGGAGACCTTGGCTGGGGTATCTTTCCCTTTGATTGCTTTAGGGGAAAATGCAAAGGGTATCTTGGAGCGAGGGGTTGGAGATTTCGTGCCCCCCTCTGTAAAGATCCAAACCTTGATTCCCGGCGTAGTCCCTTTGGTGGTTGGTTCTCAAGGTACGTCAGCTCCGCCATCAACACGTAAGAGACAGCGGGTTAAAAGTACCGGCCTTCTGAAGATTAAACGAGGGAAACTTGTTCCTGCCGATGGTATTCCTAAAGAGTTTTTTTTTTTTTTTTTTTTTTTTTTTTGACCCTAACCTTTTTATCTTTTGTGCAGAGGCCCTTTCTCACAGTGCCACGCCTTCTCTAGATGCTCCACCCATTCTCCATGCTTCCGGTTCTCATCCCCTTGCTATCTCTTCTTCCGGTGGGCCTAGAGCGCAGGAACCTGCCCCTCTCAGTGACCGGGGGAAGAACGTAGATGAGGGGGAAAGTGTTCCTAGGGGGGCTATATTGACCGAAGCCGGAGGCTCCTTTACTCCTCATTCAACAGATGACAGGGATGATCCCTTATCAAATCTTTATGTGGCCGGGTGGAGAGCCAAGTGTGGTAGCGGGATGAGTGATCCCGAGGTTTGTCAAGATATGCTGGACCATTTTGCTACCCCAGTTGAGGCTCATCGCTAGAGGAGTCTCCCGGAGGAGACCTTGATTAATAATTATAACGTGTTGCTTGCCCAATTGGCAGTGGCTGGTACGGAAGTCCGTGGACGTTACCAGGCTTCCAGACGAAGGGTGGGGATAATAGTGAAGAACCTGATGTAATGTTAAATAGATTGACCAAACATTTAATGATATAAATGATTGAATGTTGAATACAAAGAATGTTCCTACTACAATCAGTTAAATGATTAGTACTAGGTGTGTTACAAGAATTAGCCGCCCCTCTTCAATTCCTTGGACTCCCCCTTATATAGTAAGTCTTCGGTCATTACCCTCCGGATAATATCTTAGGACCGGTCCGCCCCATCTGTCCCCTCATATGTGTCAACGACGTGGCTACCTTTCCTCCACTTCAGTCAACTGACTGTGATGGTTATTAAATGCAGAGGCGCGTGGACGGCGTCTTGTCTCCCACGCTCTTCTTCATTAAATGCTGTCATCAGTTGTCTTGTCCGTAATTAATGCTGCCATTCGTCCCTCCGTGACTCCTGATTTTCTATGTTTTATCCCTTTCGGTGGTTGACTGGACGAAGGCATGGTTCGTCCTAACATAGTAACTATCCTATCCCAACATTAAGCATCACTAAATTAGGTAAGCATCACTATAAAGTAACATCAAACATATTTTGTAACATATAACCAACTGATTCATGGTTCTAAATTGGTGCAGCTCGCTAGACCTTCAAGTTATTCGATTTTTTAATGGAACATATTTATAGTGATGCTTCTAAATTGGTTCTCAACGGACATGCACCAATAAAATAGATATCAAAAAATGCAGCTATCAAACAGTTATCAAAAATGTTTATGTTCTCAACGGATCTTTTTTATTCTACACATTTTTTATAGTTCTAAATTGGTGCAGCTCGTTAAACATCAAACATATTTTGCAACCGATTAATCACATCCCAGTTCAATATATGTAGTTGAGAAGTGGAGGTGGCAATGGATCGGACCTTCAAGCATTTTATGTCAAAGTTAAATATTTCTATGAACATGATCAGATAATAGATTTATGTATGACGATGTTGGCCAGAATCCAAACTAAATGTGTTGCTCGTCAAATTTCTGCATAAACTAAGACATATATTCTTTCAAAAACACAATTATAACAACATTTTGTGGGGGAAATCTATTTGCAGGTCGGGTTAATGAGAGTAATGATTTTAAGGTAATGTTTTTATTGACCGGATATCTTTTGAAATCGTGGTATCACTTTCCAAAACAACAATTGGACCCTATATGATCGGGTTTCACACATATAGTTCAACAAAAATTGGAATGTTGGTAAGAGTTGTACCACATAAATGTTTTATCTTCTAATTTGTGGTTTCCCAAAAGACCAAAGCTAATAAGCTATCACTTTGTGATTAATTTGTAACACTAATGTTGGAATCTTTAACCTCGACAACAAATTAAGAGAAGAAACGATGCCGATACTTGAAGTTGTGCTTGCGGGTTAGAATTGGAAAACTGAAAAGAAAGAAGGAAGAAAAGAGAGGTGGAATTTTGCCATTTGATTTTACCGGAAAAGGAATTCAAGGTACAAATATTAGTTTTACCCCCTCAGGGTGAGGGGGGCCGATAATCCTAATCCTAAACAGACCAGGAAGCCTAATATGAAAGCAATACAAACTAACTAAAAGTTTAACCCTAACCTTATAGTGTATACTAATTCTAATAATTAGAATATTAATTAAACCGATTATAGCATATCCGGGTAACAAATTTTCACCTTATTCTAAATATTAGTCAGTCACGATTCTAGGCATTTCCACGTACTCCGAGCAACGTTTGAACTTCGGTCGTGGAACCACCTTTGTCTCAAGGTTTTCTCCCAGCTTGATAGTAAACCTTTGCCTTCCTTTACCGCTCATGTAGTAGCCAAGTGTTGAACCAGACACTCCTTTACCATGAACACATACCCGATCTTCAACCTACCCTCGTCAGACCCCTCAAACCGCAAACAGATTTTATAAAGACCAACCACTTTTTGAGATAGAAAACTGTCGACTTTTATCCAACTTTGACTCTGACCCTTACCCAATTAATTCATTAATTCCATTCTTTAAAATCAAAAAACAAACTTATTTTTTTAGTTTTATTATTTCCTTCCAATAACACTTTCTGAATAACAAAAAAACATACAACAAGGACACCAGAAAACTCCCGGCGGCAAAAAGGTCAAACCTAAAACACCAAAAACTTTACATTACAGTAAAATTAACCATTGATGGACACATTGTAATATTAGCAATCTAATTGGGCTTTATAAAGATTCTAACTCCAATTCAGAATACAACAACAGAACGTAACTCGCCTCACAAAATTAATGTACAAGAAAGTACAGAGGTACAGTTTTTTTGGGGGGGATGGGGAGCGGTGCATTAGAAATAAGTTACCTCATCAAGTGCAAGTTTTCAGTTTACTGTTAAATGCTTTTGCTGGTTTTGGAAGACCCAAAGATTTCTTCAATCATGCTACACGTCGGCAATAAATCAACGCCTTTTGTTGGACCCATTGTTGAGTATGGCGGGTCCCAATGCAAATACGATTCCGATCTCAACCCGCCATTGTTTACTTCTTGTTTGTTCACATTCGCATGCTTTTCTTGCTCGTTTTCACTTGCAACTTTTTCATCATCAATTATTCTACTAGATGAACTTTCATTAATTTTCTCAATATGTCGATTACCGTTTTCATCACCATCACCATCTTCAGATGAAGAAAAATCATGATTTTCATGGTCAACGAAAGGTCCAACAATAACAAAATCGTGATCTTCTGATACGACCTCGGAATGACCTCTTTTGGTTCCCCACCATTCATCGTCGTCACTATCGATCGCCAATAAGTGTGATCTGTTTTGAACGGCACGTCTTCGGAGAATAAAAACATTGAAATAATAACTTACTAATTCCTTCTTTGTTCTTGAGGGGAATGCTACAGAAAGTTCGTCCCAGAATCTTTTACCGTGAGAAGCCGGATTAGAATAAACAACGTCTTGAAAAAGTTGGCTTTCCTCTTCGGTCCAATTACACGCTACTTCTTCACCCATATTATCAAATCCCAATTCAATAAATTTCTCAATCCCTAAAGATTGTTTTAAATTCAACCGTGCTTCATTGATATGTTGTTGCACACATCTAATAGAACCACTATCCAAGCACTCGCAATCCGTTTGAGTAATCAGAGCTTCACCTAAGTTTGAAATGACAGAAACGCCCATGGAAGTTTCATCTACTCCATGTTCAGAAATGTAATTTCTAGATGAATCGGGATCAAATTCAGGAACGTCGGCTTGATGTTCTGGTCCAACGGGGACTTCCTTTCTTGGGGAGCAATTTAATAAAGATGAATACGTATCATCATAATGAACTAATTGTCGCCTAGGCATGTTGAATTCAAAATATTCAGGGAAAAGGTTGGGGCAAAAGGCGGGGCCAAGTCCAGAGGTCTCTTCACGACCACTAAATCCAGTCACTAATGGTAAAGGAGCAGTGGTTTCAAATGGCTTATCGGCTGAATCTGGAACAGCAATGGGCTTCTCATGGACATTGTTTGTGTGAAAGAAGTTACCTTCACCTATATCATGAAAAAAAATGTTATATTTTATTGATAAGTTGTCAACTGTACAAAATTTGCTAAAAGTGAAACTGGCCAATTTTTCTAAACACGTAAAGTTTGCGGAACATATATTCAATGTCTTACAAATCCCTAAATGTTTTATTTTAGAAAATATTGTTTCTGTTATAGTATTTACTACATCAATTATTCACGAAGTATATAAAGATAACTTAAACGTGTTCACGGGGAGGCCCGACACGGCCTGTTTTTAACTACATATAAAACTACTTGTTTTGACCCGATTCAATTTGATAACAACCGTCTGTTTTGCCAGCTCAATACATCAGCATATGTATATCTATCCTGATTCTTCTCCCTTTTTGCTATTTAGTTTCTGGGGCTGCACACGGACATTTAAAAAAAAATCTTATTTTTTTTATAATGAATGCCACAATATATTAGTTTTGAATTGTCTTAAAATGAATGTGACAAAATGTTTCACAATTAAAGAGAGCACTACAAAAGGAAAATAGGTTTCAAATAGTTGAAATAGAAGCAGTGTCGTTTCGATAAGGACTATAAGGCCTGACAACGTAACAGATCTTGTAAGGATCTTAGAAAACGATAAATATTAAATTTCTGTGTTTAGATTTTCTCTTACGGAGGTGAACCATGTAGATTTGTCTAATGAACGGTTGTTTTCTCTGTATAGAAAAAACAAAGATTTATGATATTGCTTAAAAAGTACTTCATAACGTCATTATTAGGGGGAACCACTTATGATATTGCTTAAAAAGACCTAGCTCTTTAATTGCTAGCTATTAAGATAAGAAACAAGCCCGACTCTAATGCCCATCCAGCTACTGATATTCTTTATTTTTGAATATACTGCATAATGACTACGTCGATAACAGGTATGATGAACGTTTGAAAAATCTAGTAAATTGGCAACCAAAGCAGTGTAACAATTTATAATTCTCTTCTAACCTGTAATCTCGACATTTTGAGATGTTTCATAATACTGTTTATCTTCTCCAAACGAATCAATTTTATTCCCATTTTCAATATGCCTTGGGTGCTTAATAAACTCCTGTAGGTCCTCATCGAAAGGACGTTTGGTTCCCATCACAACCTGCAAATAATGTGCAGAAAAGTTAATATACCTCTCACTGAATAATCATTTACATATAATAACAACAGTAAATAATCGACTGCGTTTTAAAAGTTATTACGAACAATCATCTGTCATAGAATTATATAAAAGCGGATACGTTCCAAAATAGTATCGTTTTTAAATGTCGATTACATAACGTTATTCGATCGGTTTAAATGCATGCAAGACTACAGTTTAAGTAACTTTGTAACTATATAAATATTTACTGTTACTGCAACATGGTCAAGATTCAAACTTTATTCGATTAAACGACAGTTAATGCTTAAATTACAGCTAATTCAACTAAATATATAAAAAGCCCCAACTTTTTTCTTGAACCTAAAACTAAGTATAAATTCTAGCTAAATTAATCAAATTAAATAAGAAAAAATTAAACAATCATAATTGACCAATAAACTTACCGGAACCCTAAATCAATTTCAATAAATGAATCTCCGAAACCCTAGAATCAAAATTAGGCAATAAAAATTAAAAATTGAAGAATTTCTGAGGTGGAATACACTACTTTAATACGGATCGGGTGAAAAATGGACTTAATTTGAACATTGATGAACAAACCCTAACCCTAGAATTTGATTGGGTTCTCAAATTGATTAAAGTTTATATTTTTCGAGATGGGTAATTGGCGAATTGAAGGAATTTAATGTCAATTTTGTGGATTGATGGGGGAATTAAGGGAATTTGAGGGGTGATTTGGGAGAGAAATTGAAGAACACGGTGGAAAAGGGGGAAATGGATACGGTTCTTGTTTGTTTGTTTATTGAAGATGATGACACTAGCGGTTTGGTAAGAAAACCGGGTTCGGTGGTGGGGCAGTAATTACCGTAGGCGATATGGATAGTTACACGTGTAATGTTTATATGTTATTTAATCTTGTTTTTCTATCTAAAGTTTAAAGAAATGTTTAAAACCAGTTTATTTAGGAGAAATGCTATACTTACAAATGGTTTATGAAAAGAAGTTTATAAAATGATGTGTAATCTCATTATAACCAATCATCTTTTATACTAATCCTCTCTCCTCTCATTTTCATCCATTTATATCATAACATCTTATTTTGTGTAACTTCTTTTTATAAACCCTTTGTAAGTATATCATTTCTCTTTATTTATCTTGCTTTGTTGTGGTGGGATAAAAATTTATTTCGTGTCTAAAAAAATAGAGATAAAATTAAATATTTGAAACGAAAGAAAGTAACCTAAAAAGAAAAGCTAAATAATGTACAAAAAAAAATCCATAATTTAACAAATAATCGTAATGAAGTCGCAACTACTTTAACTACTGAACATAAAAATAAAAGATAAAATCTAATGAACAAAAAAATGAAGTAGTTCGATAAAAAAAATAAAAATAAATTAATAAATAAGCAATGCGTGCTTTATTATTCATAATGTCACAACAATTGTAACTACTTTTAACAACTAAATCTACAAATTCAATGTACCAAAAAACAAAATAGTTCGATAAAAGTTTAAAAAAATTAAGCAAGCAGGATGGCTGCTCGAAGCAGGCTACCTGCTTTACTATTCATAACATCACGTCAATTCTATCATAACTGTATATGTGCACAATATAATTTATATCGAAAACACTATGAATATATACTTGATCTAACTATAATTTTGTTACAAAATGAAAAATTATATATACAATGTAGTTCTGAAAAAGGTTTATATCTTTGAAATCTGTTCATACACATTTATAATATGTTTAACAAAATAGTTAGTGTTAAAAAGAGTATGCAGCGTATCACAACATTACACATCATAACTCCACGAATATTATAAGAAGTCGCCGTAATTTAGCATTTTGTAAATTTTGTATTCATTTGCCTATAATTCGGTAAGTTTTAAAATTAACATCCACAAAACATTTTCAATTTGACCAGTGAATTTGCTCAACACGGGCTGCATTGAGATTTTACTTGTTTTAGCAAGATATCTCTTTTAGTTCAATATAAATATGTATGTTGTATTCATATTTAGATATTAACTGCTTATGTGATAAATATCATAGTTTATAGCTAACTAGGTTAGGAACCGACCAGCATCACAACATAATTTTAGGGTGTGGTTGGTTAAAGGATATTAAAGGTAAGAAATGATAATAACTAGCTTATACCCGTGTGATACACGGTATTGAACAAAAATCTTATGTAAAAAAGTTTGGAAAAATTTGTATAACCGTTATTGATTTATATGTTAGTTTCAAAAAGTGCTTGCCTAAATTGAATAAACTTGTTATAAGTGTTTTATATGGACTAACAGAGTTAGAAGATAGAAACAACATATAACTTAATTTTCATAATTTCTCTAAGATGCATAGGAAAAAGATAAGATAAGTTAACATAAAGTTAAAATCTTATATTTATGTATTGACTCAACGATGTTAAAATAAAGAGCATTGATCCGAAAATAGAGAAAAGGCAAAGTTTTAAAGAAGACGAAAGTAACCACTCCATGAAATGAAAATGAACCAAATAAAAAGAAATGAGAAAAATAATCATTTTTTACAATTCTATAAATTGAATCAAAATCTATTACTTGTCTGAATTACATCCTACTACTCACTGCAATTTTTTTATTTATGCTTTAATATTTGTCGAACCACACGCACACATAAAGCTGAGTATACTTTTCTTCTTTCCTTGTAGTTAATAATCCATTATCATAACAAAGTGCAAGCAACCAATGGATCTGTAAATGCCTTAAGCCAAGTATCCAGAAATTAACGACCATAGATAAAAATAGAATGGTTAAAAAGGTTAAAAAGAGACCCACAATAGCCAACATAAATATTTATCTCAAAACCAACTAAATGGTACATATTAGGGCTTCGAGTTTCAAACTATCATTTCCCCGTTGCCAAACAAACATGTTCATTTTTTGGCTTCGGCCGGCTAAAAACACTAGAGAAAGCGTGTGTAAGAAACATGCATTGCATCATTAGTATTTTCATCTTCATAAGACAGTTGAGAAAAAACATATGAAATAATATCAAAATATAGAACACCACCTTTTCTTAGGACATAAACCCTTGGTTGTCAGATAAGAGCCAAGCGTTCCGCATATATAATGCCCAACAATCCAACATCAGTCAAAGTTCGGATTCAAAGGTAACTTAAAAAGAAGATTTTGGCTGCACCAGCGGACATTTCAATCTTAAAGTTAAGTCGCCAGACCTCTTGTTGAGCATGGTTGCTAGGCTTTGGCCCATGCAAGAAACATACCATTAGGGGAATAGATACTAAGATGAATCGGGATTGGAGATATTTGTTTTGACTTCCCCATGATCCTGTCTGTTTCATCTTGAATCTCCTTATGACCAAAGCTATGAAAGAAATAGAAAGTTAACGTTTATTTTTCACGCATTATTGAGCGTTTAGCTAGTATCAAAGAACCAGGTGCCTCAATTTTAGTTTGTCGCAAAATGCCCATGGTCAAAGAAGAATTAAAAAGTGCCTATTCTAGTTAAACTTTATCACAAATTCACAAAATTGCATTAACTGAACATTTTTTTTTTAAATGTGTGCGTTTCACAAGGATAAAATTTATGTATAGCTATTATATAATGCATTATGTTATTTTTTTCTTGTCTGACGCTTAAAAGTATAATATATTACTAAAGTTAGAAATCTGAGTGAACATTTAGGCCAAATAAAATACCAAAATCAGTGTATCACCTTCGTGGCAAATGTCCAAATTCCGCATACTCCTCTTGTTTGCCCTCTACTTTGTGTAGCTGCAACACCAAAGGCCTCCTTGTAACAATCCCTGAAATAGTCATACGCGTTCAGTATCTACCACAAATGTGACCAAAGAACATTTACAAGTAAAGCAACTAACGAGATCCTCTAGGAAGGAAATCCCTCCCAACAATGCTCTCGAGAACCGAAGACTTTCCAGAACTCTACTGCAAAACAACATAGCAAGCAAAAGATTAGACACCTTTTAAAGGTCTATATCCTTCTGAATTTGATAATTCCATATCTACCCTTATAAAGCAGTAAAAATATCATATAAAACAACGTCAAAAAAGCTTTAAGTATATGGAGCAGATAACGGTGATATTTTTAGTGTATTTAAACAAAAAATATGATAATTAAGAAATTTAGAGTGCATATTATAAACAAAAGTGCCTTTTATTGCATTAAAAAGTGCTTATTTCTTAAGCTAAAATATAATAAAATGCACTGTCAAATTTTGAAATTTTAAAAGATATAAGTGGGTGTTTGTTTCCAATTGAATGTGATTCGTACATTAATGTGTACATGTAGGGAAGCATCTGGTATCGTAGTCCAAGCACTTTCCGAGATGTGGCAGCTACTGAATCCCAAAGGTAAAGCTCTTGTCGTCTGATAGATATAGCCGAATGGTCCCTTGCGAAAGGATAAAAAGCTCGTAACTGCGATTAAAGCAAGTCAAGGAAAAATACATTACATTTTGAACAACTTTAAATATTTATTCAAGTCAAATGGGGTTCAAGATGTATACCTGAATCCATCGTTGACAAAGTTCTTCGGTAGTGTATCCAAAAAAACCACAAATATCGGCACCAACCATTGGAATTCCAAATAAACCAGAATTCAAATTACTCGGAATGGAATAAGCCAAATCATCCCATGTTGCAGCATTATCCCCGGTCCAATGTGTCCAATGTGCTGTATATTTCCCAGATCCCACCTATGTTGATCTAGAAAGTATAAATGGGTGCTTACCCATTATTTTAATCAATGCATCGTTTGTTGCCTTAGCTTCCATAAATCCATACAAGTTATGTGCATCATAAGCACTAATATTACCAAAATGCAGAGAACTCGCAGGCACAATTTTAGTATTAATAGGCATTTGGATTCCGAGGTTCTTAATTTTGTAAGGAGGGTTGTCAAGATACGGGAAATTTTTTTAGACTTTGAAGATCATAGCGAAAAAGTAATGGAGGTGAGTTTATGAAATTATATACCTCGTTCATGTCAAATGGTCTTGCCATCTTCCCACACGGAAACCATCCAAAATCTTCATCTTTTCTTCGTGATGCGGATTATGAATATTTACATGCTATGTGCATAACAAAAATGCACAAAGAACATAATGTGGAATTATAAAAGAAATATATGAACATGAAAATCACCAAAGCATATACAATCTCTTTTTTTAACCAAAATTTTCAATGAAGCATTTTATCAAACACCTAATGTGCATTTAATCAAACCCTAAACCTTAATTCAATCGACCTAACTATCATAATGATTAAAATGATAAAATCGATGATTTTAATATAGAAAGTATCATAAGAAGGAAAATATGAGATAATGGATACCAAAATAAAATCACAAACCTTGCATATTGAACCAAATTACAATGCTTTAGACAAAATTTCAAGAAGATCTTGAACATCTTTAATAGTTGAAGAGATCAATGTTGTATGGAAAGAAAAAAGTGGAGATCAAGATGAAGAAGCATAGAGTATTTGATTTCGAATTTGAAATTTGAAATTGGAACAATTTGAAATTTGCTTTGGTATCAGTGTTTTTTCATTTATGTATATTTTCAAGAATATTAAAAGAGGAGTACTGCATACGCCATCTTCTTTAAGTATTAATTGGAAAATTTAAACTACATTATGACATCAGCTATCCAAATCCCAATTCTATGTGGACAACCTAAACACTCGCCACGTCAGCTCTATGACGTCAACCTAAACTCCCATTTATTAGATAAAAAAGATAATAAAAAATGATGATTGGTAGCCTACAATACAATGACTCATTGATCACTAATATCTTTCATTCCCCACCAAATTGAAGGTAATGGGATTCATTATCCACTTAACCTCTAAGACATCAACCACCCAACTCTTTAAAAATTATACATATAAAAGAATTACTACAACCAAACAACATCAATGTCAAAAAGTATAGTTATTGCATTCCTTAGTATATCTTTTCTGTTTCCTTTCCCATTATTCACTCTCAACCAAACACCCCCTTAATTAAGTAATAAAGCTGTTCTAAAATTAATATTGAAACCATGTTTATAAAATATTTGAAGTATCACATATTTTCATTGATTCATCCACTAAAACTACATTTGGTCTTAAAATTTACATAATAATAATTTCATGATACATCGTGTGACACATGTTGATTGTTGCGACACCGGAATATCACAATTACAATTGGGTAGAAGGTTCGGATCCGAAAGAGCTGATCCGAAGAAGACCTTCAGCCTAGTTCTTATCTTCAATCTTGAACTATCTGCACAAGCTGGCAAACACACGAGTAAACAGAGCGGGGATGATCCCCTGGTTTACCTCGGGCGTAAGAGTAAGATTTCGAAGAGTAAGAGTAAATAAATAAAGTACGAGTGTAGAGTGTTTGTAAACGTTACCCTTGAAGTGAAGAGTGAGCTTGGTATTTATAGATCTTGAGTTTCGGATAATAACATGCTCTAAGTACAATACCTTGTTTGTCCTGGAGATATTCCGAGGTATTGTATTATCTGTCGAGAAGTCATCCTTCGGCCTCCTGGTCCTTTGGATGTTCTTCGGATAATAGATGTTGTTTAGAATCCTTTTATCAAAGATTGTGCTCAGCTAATAGATCTTTCGGCGTACCATCGGTTTGGCCGATAGACTTCTATCGGCTACCGATGGTACGTCATCATTGATAGTAGTGAAAGTGAAAATAAGATATAAGGGGTGTTCTTGAAGGAGGATCATGTAAAAAATATGTTTTTGTTTAGAAGGGTGAGAAAAAACATTGACTCACATTTGACTATGACATGATGTGGTATGTATAAGTTGTTAATCGCTTTGATCTCGTGATCATTTAAATTATAGTTGAGGTGCTATCAAAGAGGTAGACAAACAAATTTGTTTTAATGTTAAAATATATAAGGTTTTTTTCTTTTGGTTTAAATAGGGGATATTGATAAATATTTATAAAATAAAGACATCGAATGTGGTTGTAAGCATGAACTTCGTAATTTTATTTATGGTTTTTCTAACGTGTGCCCTAGGGGCACATGTTAACACCATTTTTTAATATTAAAAGTACAATCAAAAGTACCATTTTATACTTTTGATTGTACTTTTAATATTAAAAAATGGTTGTTAACATGTGCCCGTTAGAAAAACCCTTTATTTATTGTATGTATTAATACAAATTTACTAAGCTAATTTATTTTTTTTCACTTTTTAAATAATAGTTCCCTTTTCTTTTTGATATGTCACTTGAGGTAAAGTGTGCATGCAACCACCGATATGGTAACCAAATTTTCTCGTGGTCTTATACTCTTAAACATGATCACAAATAATAGAAGAAAACACCTATTTTTCACTGGGGTATGTCATACGTCATATAGTCTCTTACATATCCTTTGAGTTGTCATTAAGTGTCCTCCCAGCACTTTCAAAGTATCATAACTTTACACAGTTCTCTCATGATGGCGTTTATTCAATGTAGAAGAACCGTATTAACATTTAACATGAGTATGGTATGTTTAGAGTATATTTATAGAAACTCATACACCGATAATACTATCAAACCTTACGTTTTAAGATAACTATGGTTTGGTGTCTTCCGGTCCAATTTTTCTCACTATAAATGGTTGGTCTTTATTATTTTGTTAAAGTATGAACGATGTTAAGAGAAATACATTATTGTGTCTTCTAGTCATGAATGTGTGCTCTTTAAAAGCCTTAATCTATATAGGTTTGAGTTTTGATGTATTAGACACATAAATTTGAACTAAAATCCAAATACACTACTAAAACGATAAAAAGATATTAGCAATTTCTACAAGTACATTCATAAAGAACAACTAATATGGTAAGGCTCGTATATTTTGAGATCCTAGATATATTTTAGTAGAAGTAAAAATTGTCGTAAAATGAAAAAAGAAAAAAATAGAAAAACACCAATTTTAGAAAGGCTTTAAGGATAACAAATAGAAAACAAAAATCACATATAATTATGTTTGATTGTTTTGTTTGTAATCCCAATGTTTTATGACCTTATGTTGGTTAAGTTATACCTAAGCTAATTCAAATGTCTTTTTATGGTCTAGAAATAAGTTGTTGCTTTTAAAGAAAAATACATATCAGAATCATAACTTTTTAGATAATATTTTGAGATGATAAGAGAAAAAATTTAAGAACAATCATAATATACTCTAGTCAGAAAACGTATATCTGTATTAAAAAATACAATTTCTTTAAACTTCATCCGTTTCACTTGTTTACGATTCATAACGTAATGAATAATAAACAATTTGGTAACAATGACAATCAAAGGTCCTCTATTAAAAGAGTTTGATATATGCGAAAGTATAATCGCCAATCTCAATTCAAAAAAGGTCTTACTAAATAATAGTAGAGATTTTCGAACTTATGCCCTAGGGGCACATGTTAACACCATTTTTTAATATTAAAAGTACAATCAAAAGTACCATTTGAAACTTTTGATTGTACTTTTAATATTGAAAAATGGTTGTTGGGCACAAGTTAGACAATCCCATAATACTACGGGACTAACTTGTATATTATTTTCTATAAATATTTTACTTAAATAAATAATAAAATAATAAAATGATAAATATTTTATTTAAATGAATCAAACCCGAGTCAAACACGAGCTTAGGATACGTATATCAAGTCAAGTTCAAGTTTCATATATAAAATTCGAAACGAGCCAAGTATGAGCTTAATCTCTATAAAACTTAAATGAGTGTGGTCGAGCTCGGCTACACCATTAATATAAACCACACACAAAAATAAAATTTATGAATTTATTACATCATCATCTTCAATCTCAATCTCCCCATCTTTTATAACCCTAATCAAAACATCTCACCCCCAAACCAAAAAACACACACAACACACACTAACCAACCATGGCGACGCGCCACCTCTTAAAACTCACTCGCCGCCCTAGATCTCTCCAACCCACCCTCCGATCCCTCTCAACCGCTGTCGCCGCCGTCTCCGACACCCCTCTACCCACCCCACCACCACCTACCCACATGATCTACGACCGTATCTCCCAGCAAGTGAACTCCAAGCTCAAGAAACTCGAAAACCCAGACCCAAAATTCCTAAAACACAATTCCCCGTTTCCGACAACATCAGATCACACATCAATCTTAACATACCCGGAGACACGTGTCACGACGCTCCCCAACGGCTTACGTATCGCGACAGAGTCGAATCTTGCCACAGAGACGGCGACTGTTGGTGTTTGGATTGATGCCGGGTCGAGATTTGAGACCGAGGAGAATAACGGTGTGGCGCATTTTTTGGAGCATATGATATTTAAGGGGACCGAAAAGCGGTCGGTGAGGGGGTTGGAGGAAGAGATTGAGAATATGGGAGGGCATTTGAATGCTTATACTTCTAGGGAACAGACGACTTACTATGCCAAGGTTTTGAGTGGGGATGTACCCAAAGCGCTTGATATATTGTCGGATATTTTGCAGAATTCCACTTTTGATGAGAGGTTGATTCAACGCGAACGCGGTGTTATTCTTAGGGAGATGGAAGAGGTTTGTTTGTTTGTTGGATTGAGTTGAATTGTCTTGTTATTTGAATTTGAATTGTTTTGTTATGAAAATGATTAATTTGCTAAAAAGATTGAAACATTAATGATTAAACGTGAAAAAGATCTGAGCTTAAACGCTTGTAAGATAAAAAGGTTGGAACTTTAAGATCAGTTAGCTAGAAAGGTTGGTTCTTTGGGTGAAAGTTGGGAGCTTTGTAATGCAAGAATCGATTTTTTCTTGTCTTTTGTTAGCAGGCTGGTTGTTGGCAGTTTAAATGTCTGGTTTGTCTTTATTGATTAGACGTGAAAAAGATTTGAACTTTAACGCTTGGAAGCGAAAAAGGTTAGAACTTTGAGGTCAGTTAGCTAGAAAGGTTGGTTCTTTGAGTGAAAGTTGGGAGCTTTGTAATGCAAGACTTGATTTTTATTCGTTCTTGTTTGTAGGATTGAGTTGAATTATGGTTATTATGCTATTATTTGATGTTTGTTTTAAAGCAGTCTGGTTTGGTAGTTTAAAGTGTCATGGTTTGTTGTAAAACTGATTAAATTGCTAAAAAGATTGAAACTTTAATGATCGAACTCTAAAAAGATTTGAATTTCAACACTTGTAAGCTAAAGAGGTTTGATCTTTAACGCTTGGAAGCTAGAAAGGTTTGAGCAATTGAGCTTTGGTGGAAAGTGTTTGAACTTTGAGGGCAGTTAGATAATAAGGATGGTTGCCTAAGTGAAAGTTGGGTACTTTGTAATGCATGACTCAACTTTTATATTTTTCGTTTGTAGGATTGAGTTCAAATTATGGTTATTCTGCTATCATTTAGTGCTACATTGATAGCAGTCTAGCTGTTGGTAGTTTATTATGTCATGGTTTGTAGTAAAAATGATTAATTTTCTAAAAAGATAGGAACTTCTCTGATAAAACACTAAAAAGATTTGAACTTTAATGCTTGGAAGCGAAAAAGATTTGAACCTTAAGGTTAAGTAGCTAAAAAGGTTTGTTTTTTGAGTCAAAGTTGGGAGTTTGTAATTCAAGACTATTTTTATTCTTTTTTTCGTTTGCAGGTTCGAGTTAAGCTATATATTTATAATTCTATTATTTAACGCTACCTAGATATTAGGCGGGTTGCTTGTAGTTTAAAATGTCATGTGCATTTTAGGTGCTAGAATAGTAAATATGATATGTACTCGTCATATTTTCTTGATGTTGGGAACAAATAGTGTTTGAGCTTCCCTACGAGTATTTTATACAACAATACAACTTATGACAAGTGGATTATAATTATATTGGTTATGCACAAAACAGGAATGAAGAATGAACTATGCAATGACTGGCATGAAATTATACATACAGCATAATGCACGCTCATATATTTATGTACTGTTGGTTTCAGGTTGGAAATCAGACAGAAGAAGTAATTTTTGATCATTTGCATGCAACTGCTTTCCAATACACTCCTCTTGGTAGGACCATTCTTGGACCAGCTGAAAACATCCAGAAGATATCAAAGAAAGATATTCAAGATTACATTTCAAATCACTATTCTGCCCACAGAATGGTATCTCACTCGAATATTAATTAAATGTTATAATTTAATTTCATGTAAAAAATGTAAGTTTAATTTTCCCTCATTTGTCACAGGTAATTTCAGCTTCTGGAGCCGTTAAGCACGAAGACCTCGTAGAACAAGTTAAAAAGATGTTCACAAAGTTATCTGCCAATCCCATGACTACAACACAATTGGTAGAAAAGGAGCCTGCAATATTCACTGGATCTGAGGTTTGTGTTACAGTTTTTTTGCTGCTTGAAATGCTCCGATTAATAATTATAACGTTTTACTGAAACTGCGAAATAATCAGGTTCGAATGAGGGATGACGACGCACCTCTTGCTCAATTTGCCGTTGCCTTTAACGGAGCATCATGGACTGATCCAGATTCTATTGCTTTGATGGTTATTCAAGCTATGCTTGGATCATGGAACAAAGCGGCGGGAGCTGGAAAACATATGGGGTTTGTATCCTATTCTTTCTTTAATCTATGTATTTACATCTTTTAAGAATCCTTTTTATAAAACTTTCCATGTTTCGGAAACTATGAACAGTTCACAGCTCGCTCAGTCGATTGCGATTAGTGAACTTGCAGAAAGCATGATGGCTTTCAACACCAACTATAAAGACACAGGGCTTTTCGGTGTCTATGCTGTTGCTAAGGTGCGTTAAACTTCATATCTTTTTATGACTCGGAGATTTTATTGTGATTACTGAATACTATTTGTTGGGTATTGCTAGCCGGATTGCTTGGATGATTTGGCTTTTACAATAATGCAAGAGATTAGCAAACTGTGTTACAAAGTCACAGACGATGACGTTATTCGTGCTCAAAATCAGGTAATTTTGTGGTTCTTTTAACGTTGAATATTATTATTGTCATATATTTCAATTCATTGAATAAAAATCTGTTTTTATTCGCAGCTTAAATCTTCATTGCTTCTTCACATCGATGGAAGCAGCCCTACTGCCGAAGACATTGGACGACAGGTATGTCCTAGATAATACAGAATATCACCGCATGACCTCTTAGTTCATTGAATAATGAGGAAGTTTTTTTGTGCAGCTGATTACATATGGGCGTAGAATCCCATTTGCTGAGTTATTTGCCAGAATTGATGCTGTCGATGCAGCCACCATCAAACGTGTAGCTAACAGATTCATTTTCGACCAGGTAATCTCTCTTTCTGTTCACCTTCTACGTATATGTCCAAATATATCTTCTCATATTAATTAAAAGAAAATCATATTGAATTGCGTAATTTGGGAATTGTAGGACATTGCAATTGCAGCATCTGGGCCAGTGAAGCTATTGCCCGACTACAATTGGTTCCGCCGCAGGACATACATGCTCCGTTACTAGACACTCGTTGTTTTGTTTACTTTTATTTATCCATTTTTACCATCAGAGCATGAAGCATAAAGCTGTTTAATGTCCGTTTGTATGGGTTAAGACATGATCTTGTGATTTCTTTCCAACGAGAATAAAGCCAAGGCTTTTTTTGTATTGCCTCTGTACAATTTTACCTTCAGTTTATACAACCAAATGTATACTATGTTATGCATTTCTCATTTATGATGTTTTCTTTAAAAGTCATGATATCACTTTTTTCTTTCCTGTATTGTTCGTAAAGCATCTCTTCTTTCAGCAATTTACTCGTAAAGATCATCTATTGATGTTTAGGCACCTAATGTCCGTTGATGTCCATGGTGCATTTCATTTTTATGACGTTTTAGAGGGCTCGATTGAATTTCAGCTTATTTCTGATGCAATATACTTGTAGTTTTTTATGTTTCGTAATGAAAAGAATATACCAGAGTCTATATTTAAAGAATTATTATGTTTGTTTAATCTATAACAATGTGAATCAAAAGTTTACATTCGTAAGATAATTTTTTTTTGAACTAATCCGTAAGATAATTACGTGTAGTCTTTTTCATTTTCACAACGTAAATGCTAATACCACCGGCCGATTGAGTTTAACATGCCAAAAATGGCGTGAGATGATACACATGATTAAATGACTATGCACAGTGTTCAGGTGATTAAAAAGGAAAATTCATCCAGAAGCTGAAAGGGGTATTCAGTCTCGGCGGGTATTGAAAAGGCTGGACGGTATGCTGAAGCTGAAATTGGTATTCAGTCTCAGCGAGTATTGAAAAAGCTGAAATGCTGAATGTAACGCCCCAAACTTACAAAGCGTACAAAATAATATCAAAAGGAACTTAAAGGAAAAAGGGCGCTAATCTTATTCAAAGTCAAACAAGAGTCAAAAGACAAAGTTAACCGATATTCCTCAAAAGGTACTAATAAAACAAAAGATCAAAAGCACTAAAGCTTGAGAAACTCTAAGGCAAAGGTGCTAAGTCCACTTCAACTCTACACTCTTCCCTCGTTCCCAAAGCCCACTTGATCACCTGTCGTGAAAGAAAGAAGAAAAAGGAATACGACTGAGCCAAAGCCCAGTGAGCGGATAAAAGAGACAAGAGTATAGTATGACATGCAAAGACTTATTTCAAATACAAACTTATTATCAAAACGAACTTATTTTCAAAGCAAAGTACAAATATATATACAAAATCCCAAAGTATATAATACAACATATATCAAAATGTAAAAAAAGGCTAAATTTCATAAAATAATGCACTAAGAGTCAAACAAATATGTAACAAATATCAATGAAATCATAGGGTAGCTACTCCACTAATCATTCATTTCGGTGCAAACGTTTCGTATGACACTACGATAAACGTCCACCATCAAACACACAAAATTCCTAGGATCGATCCATACGCCTCTTATAACAAATAATAATAAGTGCACCTTACCACAATCTGGGTAAACAAAAAGAGACGCCGTAGATATAGCAAAATACACCGCTACGGTCGATGCCACATTATTGGTGTCACAATAACGCGCCCATGGGACCTCCATGGATAGGTTACTCTTAGGCATATTTTAAGAAACCGTTTTGACCGACTTATGTAATATATATTTTTAAATACTTTTACAACTTTTCAAAGTGATAAATAGACATTCGAAATATATATTAGAAAGCTATTTAAAAATGTACGCAAGTACCTAAACTTAAAATGTTTATGAGTATGGGTTTTTATTCGTTTAAAAATCACGTGTCTAACCCAACCGTTTGGCTAATTCTTGTCACGAGTCACCATAACAAGATTGTCAAAGCTTTACAAATAACAAAGTAACGAACACTTATCGGGACGTGCAAAGCCACACGGAATGAGGGACAATCTATACGAATCACCGTACCGATCGCCACACTCACACGTGTTCTTTACCGAGCTATTTCAGGACAATATCGAGGCTGTTTCGGGGTTGTTTACTAGCTGTTTCGGGGCTGAAAACTCGCTGTTTTGGGGCTGAATACGGGCTGTTTCGTTTGCTGATTTCTCGCTGTTTCGGGGCTGAATTTTGGTCAGTTTAGGGGCTGTTTGGGGACAGTTTATAGGGCTGTTTGGTTGCTGATTTTTGGACAGTTAAGGGGCTGTTCGGAACTTATATAGGTGCTGTTCGGGAGCAGTTTAGAGGCTGATTTCAGGTTGTTTCGGGGGCTGAAATGGGGCTAAATTAGGCGCTGTTCGGGGACTGTTTTCGGGTTGTTCAAAGGCTGTTTTGGGGACTGTTTTGGGGCAACTTAGGGGCTGTTTCGGGAGCAGTTTAGGGGGCTGTTCGGGCTGTTTCGGTTGGGTCCTTAATGACACGGTTTTTACTTAATTTACAAAGACCAACGTATTATGATTCCCTAATATACAAGCATGATTTGCAACTTCGTCAATACATCTAAAATGAGGAAAATCATAACACACTTAAGACTCACAAACAAAACAAGTTTACAAATAAGCATGTCATACCAATAATCTTTACGCACAAATCAAACAAAGTTTTGAGAGGAAAGATGTTACCGAAGTGATCCTAGTACCACCTAGAGTATCCGTACCTTATCTCCAATCACCACAATTTGCAAACACGAAAGAACCACCAAAAGATGTAATCACGGATCAAATCTAACAAATACAAGATATGAGATCAAAACAAATTCAAAGAGGGAGCAGGTAATACCCTTTAGTGTTGGATTTTATAATTTTTTACACATACTTATATTTATATTGATTGATAATAAAATACTATATATAACTAAAAGATTAAGTAGGAAAATATCTCATATTATTCATTATTTTACTTGGGTTCATGAAATCGGATAAATAAGATATGTTAACAAAAATGTTTTATATATATAATAAACATATATATATAATCATACGAGATTACTTCTAATTTAAACAAAAACTTAGTTTATGTCTTTCAAGATACTTGTAGTAAAATATATATAGAGATTCTTTATACATGATAGGTAAATTAGATAAATAATCTAACCTTTAACTACAATTGATCTTGTTAGACTTGCTTCTTCAACACCATTATTTCTTCCTTGATATGATTTTGATAAAAGAAAAACAAAAGTATGGGATAATTCCCAAGAGTCTTATGCCCCATTTTAAAACTTAATATGATAATGAAAAGTCCCAAGTATTAATTTACCCAATTTACTACACATTAATAGTATATTAATATTTATAACAAGATATACTAATTATAATATTAATCAAGAATGTACCGTCCATCAAAATTTGATTTGTGTATAATTTACCTTTCATACATAATAAATATATTAATTAGTATAGGTTAGTCTCTTTTTTTTTTATATATATTGAATAGTTTTGATTATGAAATTCAAATTTAGTATACGACTAATATTAATTTAAATCAATACTTTGTTACTTAGAAAGATTAAAATTTTAGGGTATTACACTGAAGCTGATCGATGTTCTGTCAGAAACACATCTCGAGTGTTGAGATTAAAATATCAGTTCATGGACTCGACTAAGGGACTAAAAGTATCTTTAACATGTGTTTACTAAACCTTCTTGTGTGATGGTTTTCCTGCTCGCTTGTAATCTTTTATTAATAGGTATACACTTGAAATAGGAATCTTAACTTACGGTACAACTTTTTAGAGGTATCGGAGTAGTTTAAGGGCTATGTTTAACCATCATTATCGCCATTAATCACAGCCCTGAGGACTATCTTTAGCATTTTCCTTTTAAAATTTAGGCTTAATAAACCAGGCTCGTTTCACGCGTTAGGATTGATTAGCTCTTTCGGAGTGTTCGACTTGGAATAGTTAAATGCGCTTTTGACATGCATTGATTTCCATGTATACTAACACCCGGTTTTCAATTTCAACCCATTTATATGCATTGTTTTGGTAGTATGTATTGTTCAACAATCATTACGAAATAAATAAAAGAAACAAAGTCTTTATTCTACAATCAATATGCATGTTTCAACAATCAATATGTGTATAAAATGTTTATATGCTTGCCTTTTCCAATCTAGTATACATCAAATCGCAAATAAATAATAACGTGTAGTGAGACCCACAAATGATTTAAAAGAATCTTAATCTTCTAACGAGCAGTCAAGAAATTCTTGAACCAGATAGCCGAGTCCTTAGCATATCTTTTGAGCTTGTCGTTATAATCAACAAAATACAACCCGAATCTTGAACTTATCCAGCAGCCCATTCCCAATTATCCAACAATGACCATGCGAAATAGCCCTTCACATTGCACCCATCCTCCCTGCTCAGAATACCACCAACCCAAATATCAACACATTAGTTAAGTGATAGAATAGGACGGGTTGTGTAACGGGTAAGGTAAACACTAAACACTTTTTGTTAAAGAAAATTACATATTTTGTATTAATTAAAGATACACTTTTGGCAACTTTCAACCCATATGACCTGATTTCTCTTTTAAACATAAGTAAATGGGTCGAAATAAAACATAACCCGCATTGACCCATTCATAAGTAAATGGGTCGAAATTACCGTGTGAAGTCGAACAGTATAAATATCTGAAACATTTTAAAGAAGAGATCTAAATGGGCTTACTTTATAGCAGCTAGCAAGTTTGTGAGATAGTCATTATAATACTTGACTCTTTTTTCATCCTTTAATGCTTTTTTTAGAGATATAAATGGGCTGTTCGGGTCATCCATCCCTGTCGAATCAAAAACACATAAGTAAATATGCTTTACATGTACTCTAGGCATATACGGAACAAGTTATAATAGCGAAAAATTACCACTTTCGGTAATAATTACTAGAGGATTTCCATAACGGTTCTTGACATAGTTCAATAAGCTTCTTAACCCTTCCGGTACTATGTATAACCAAATTGAATTTGCCTACAAAATTTAGTAAGAAATTGTCATGTCTCTTATTCTTTCTCGAGGTTAAAAAACACAGTTGTTTTTTTTCAAAAAAAATGTAACAAATACCCGATCGCCAATGGCTTTTCCGTCTTTCCATGCTGCAAAAAACGAGAAAATCATATATTTAGACGATTGGTTAATTGTATCACTAACATGTAACCATATTACAACTACAGAGTATATTGTTGAGTTACAGTATAACTCAACAGTACAGCAAATTTAGGCTTAGATAAATAGAAATGGATGTTTTGTTTAAAACTTACGAAGGGTAATGGCACCCGAATCTGCAACAGTGTCCTTAAGCAAAACGCCAATAATGCTAGTCGAATTATGCCATGCATACCACGTTGTGTAGTGATTTATTCCCACAAAATCTATTGAACCCTTGAGAAGAGCCGATTGAGGTTTAGAAAATCTTGGTAACCGGTCTCCTACTCTCATCCTCATTGAACTTGGGTAATCTCCGAACATTATAGGATCAAGAAACCTGTCATTTTATGCAAAATATATGATATATTATGCTCTACAATAATACTGTTGTGAAAAGTTTAGACTGAGTTTCTATGTTAAAAAATTGTACCATCCTAATTGGAAATCTTGTGCTCGTTGGGTTGCTTCAATGTCCTCTGTTTTGTTTGTACCAGGCACGTACCACATGACATCAAATGCGACTCCTATGTGTCCATTCTGCTTTGACTACATTAACAACAAAAAGATGACATATTTCAAAAAATCGAAAAAGAAGAGACAAAATTTGTTACCTTTTAAGCCTAGTCGGTTTACTGTTACATCGTTTTGACCAGTTATTTCGGATTATTTAGCTGTTATGCAGAAATGTTTATTCAAGCTTACCTTATATTTTCTTTTATAGATATCAAAGGCGGTTGCATGCGAAAGAAGAGCGTTATGACCAACAATGTAAGGTTCAGTGGCCGAGTTTCCAGCCCTACAAAACAATTTAAGAAGTATCGAGCAACGCCCTGGTGCTTGAAGGCCAACATCATAGCCTTGTACTGTAAAAGTGTGTGGTTCGTTAAATGTCATCCAATTCTTCACCCGATCACCAAATTTCTCAAAACAGGTCTCAGCATACATCGCAAAGTCATTTCTATGTCACAATAAAACCAAAATAAATATTACATAAACCGAAAGAAATAATATAATCTTTAACTGTTACAAAACAAATAAAATACTATTTACATGATACGAGTGTCGAGCCATCCATTGTATCTGTCTGCCAACGCTTGAGGAAGGTCCCAATGGTATAGGGTCACGTATGGTTCGATACCTATGGTTTTATATTCAAATTGATATAAGAAAAATTTCAATTTGAAGAAAGTAACGTTTTCATGAGTATAAATTTTATAACAATCACATACCGTGGGCTAATAAAGAATTAATTAGAGCGTTGTAATGATCAACTCCGGCCTGGTTGATCTGACCCGTTCCATCTGTGATTCAAAATATTAATACAGTTCACTGATTTAGACAATACAGTAAATAGGAATGAACGGGTTACTGTTATAACGAATGATATGAAACGAACTTGTTCAAGAGTGTAATCATACATCTTTTTCTCTCGTATTAATCTATATGTCAATAATTACCCACATTCTAATTATCTCAGCATGTATATAACTATGTATTAGGCTTTTTGGGGAGCCAAACAAGGTGTCGTAACATGAAGACTTATGTTTGATATTTGATACGGAATATATAAAAAAGTTCAAAGTTCGTTACTTGGGAAAATTCTTGGCCATGAAATCGAGAACCTATACGCATCCATGCCCATATCTTTCATCAATTGTATGTCACCCTGCATTAAATAAAAACTATAACCATATCGATGATGTCACAAACGTACAATCACTTCTACACTTGAAGTAGGATTTGGCTATTTCTACTTTAAAAGACAACATAGCACGAAAACACCAACTACTTTCATGGGTTGTTTTGTTTTGTGTAATTGAACATGATACCTTTAACTTGCTACACATGTACGTTTAAACACGAAATGTGACAAGTTAGTTAACATAACGCCATCGCGGAAACAAAGTTGTTATTGCAAATTGCTTAAAGTGTTAAAGATATAAAAGATGCCTTACCTCATACAAGTGGTATTGATCAACTGCAACATCAGCATTACTGAAATCAGTTACCTTACCTACAAAAGTTCAAGGTTAAAAATGTAAATTCACATTGAGTTACAAAATCGGGTTGATAAATTGGGTGAATGGCATATAACCCCCTTCAAGTTTGTTTTCTCTACTCTAATAAAAGAGTTCAAACCTTCTTAACTTATTGCCATTTGACATATTTTATTAATTGACAAATGGCAAACATTCTAATTTTATTTAATTATATAATTTAACAAATAAAATTCCTTTATCTAAAGAACTTTCTAATTTTAATAATTATATTTCACAATTAAACTAATTTATAATATTATTATTATCAACTTAATTACTTAGAAAAGTACCGGTCAATAATCTAGTATATTATATAGTTAGACCATGCATGCACGTCTTAAACAATACTAGATAAGTATTTAAGATTAGCTTAAGTTCATAATAGACACGCATTCGACTATAAATGACTCTTAAATAGCAAAGTTTGTAACGAAGAAACGTTACCAAACGTGTGAGCAAATTTGTCCCAAATAGCCGGACCCCTTCCGTCTTCCTTCACCGCTCCTTCATACTATAAGGAAATATACATATATAACATTCAATATAAATAGATGGCCAAAAATATCATATATTTAACCATGCTACAAAACATGTGTAACAAAAACTATATCTCCATTTTATAAAAGTATATTATTCCTATCTTTTTTTAAAAGGGACTCATTTTTATTTTTAATGTTTTCAGGACAAATACAACCGATGATAATCGAACAGTCGATAAATATTCAATCAAGTACTAGAAGCTTTACTATTTATCATGTGATTTAGCTATTGTCCACTTCTTCAAAGTTTAATATGGTTGACAACTTGACATTACATACACATTACTTTAGGTCATTTTCCATCAGTTATTTCTTTGTTTGTTTAGCCAATTTGTATCAATTTTGGTTATTTACTTTCCCACCTATGATAGTCTTACACATAGATGAAAAAAACTAATAACAACAAAATATGGGATATTAAAATAATATAAAAAGAAAAATATCCTTAATATAGCTTTCTTTCTGCCAAAAATTTTTATAATAATAACAACAAAACATGGGTAGCAATTAAATAAATCAAATAATATTATTTTTATAAAATAATAGTAATACAAATAAAGAAATATTTTAAAACAGCTAAAAAAGGTTTCTTATAAATTTTTAAATGTAAAAATGTAAATCATCTTAACTGTCATAGTAAATACAGAAATGTGATATATAGTAAATTTAATATTCTTTTTCGAAAGTATGTTTCAATGTTTAGTATGTTCACACGTACATAACGGTAAAGTATTTTTTCAATTGCTACGTTTAGCAAAATCAAAATTTGAGTTTAAAAAAAAACAGAAACGAAAATTTTAAATTATTTTATAGAATGTATATATGATCTTTGAAATAGAAAAGGAGATTATGCGAGACTTAAAAGTAAAATTAAGAAAGAGTGTAGTGATAGTTACTATTGATTATTTTAAAATAATGATAATGATAATGATAATAAGATAATAATAATAATAATAATAATAATAATAATAATAATAATAAGAGGAAATTAAGAAGAAACCTGGTAAGCAGAAGAGGCAGTTCCAAAAACAAAACCATTTGGAAAACTTTTTCTCTTAATCCCAACATCAGCCAAACATAAACATCCATGAACAAGTACAAACACAAAAGCTAATAGTACAACTCTTTTCATAATGGAGAAACACAAAAATATTTATTATGAGTGGTTTTTTAGATTTCTGAAAATGGGAATGGGAATTGGAATGGGAATGTTTGTTTTGTTTTTGTGTTTTCCACCATATTTTTGGGGTATTTATACCAAACAAACAAGTGAGAGAGAATATAGATATAGAGGGGTGATGGTGGGAGTGGTGCTCGAATTTTGGAAGTCTTATTTTCACACAACCTTTTTAAAATTCTACTAAACAAATAAAAACGACATCAAATAAAATAAATATATATTGTAATTTTTTGTTAAAATGGATGTCCGTTAAAATCATCGTGAACTAATTACACATTTCGTCTATAAAATGGACGTCCGTTAGAATTTAGGGACGAAAAGCGTAATTAGTTTCTAAAAGGGAACGTTTTATGCAACGTTTTAAAACTTAGGGACGAAATCTATAATTTGAAATAAACCATATGAACGATTTATATAATTAACTCTACAAAAAAATGAAGTTACAATAGAAAAAATGGGTATATAAAAGATATTAATGTTTATGAAAATTGATTTGGATTTATCATATATGGTTTCAAGCGTTTATCATATGGTTTTTTAGTTTTTTAAGTTATAACTATATCTATAACTCTATACACCCAGTTCAGCACTCAAGTACTTTATTTTGTTATATAGTGTATTTGTAACAAAATAATAATGGATTTTGAAGTTGTATTTTACCAAATATACACAACCTTATTTATGAAATGGAAAATGTTAGCTCAATATCAAATGGATATCCACCAAGGCACTAATCTTATGGATATAGATATACTAATATACATATGAATAATTAAACTAGAAATAAATCGATATAGAAATGATTACACCCGATTTATTGTCGCCCACAAAGACATGTCTTATTATCTATAACTAATCGGAAAATATGACATACGATATCCGTACTATTCTAAGAGCTACTAACACATTTTAAGGAACTTAGAAAAAGAGGCACCGATAAAAACAAGCTTGTCGAAGTAAAAACAGGATATTGGTCAAACATTGATCGATATTGTAGTGTTTGCTTTTGTTTTAGATTAAAACAAACAATGACCATTATATACTGTTTCTTATAAGTAAGGTAACATTGAACATATTATATTAGCACGAGTCACTTGTTTGAATGTGAAAAATTGCACAGAAAGTGACTTAAAAATTAAGGACATGCGTAAGTGATGTGTAAAATCTAGTCTTAAAACTTAACCTACTATTTCACGTAATTACACACTTATAGGCAGTGAACCTATTCGTATATAATATAGTTTAAAGCAAGTAAAGGTTCGAACTCATTGACTAATTTGGTTTTAAATCTCGAATTAATAATACTTGTTTGTTTGTGGGTTTTTCGTAACAAAAGATTGATTAAGATTTGCAAAGTAATTTGTAAAAAGTGATTATAAAAATCGAGTGAGAAAAAAGTAATTAAGATTTATCAAATATTGGAAATAATATACTTGTTTGACACTTCACTTGTTTTCCGATTAAGTTTACGCAATTGATTGTATATTAAACTTCTAATATATAGTAAAACTCCTCTCGAATATTTTAGTAACTTTAACTATCTCTAATTATAATGTTCCTCTCGAATACATTTATAATTATTAACAATTAAACATTAATTAACAAGCCGGTATTTAGTGATTTAATCTTATAAAGTTTTCTCTCGAATAACTTCTCTAATTATTAAGTCCTCTCGAATCTTAACAAATAGACTTACTCGTTTACGTTTAATTATCTAAGTTGTTATTATTAGGTCCTCTCGAATCCTAACAATTTTAAACCAATTAAAGACCGATTGATTATTTCATACAATTTATTTAACCTATCTAGATTCCTCTCGAATACCTAGAATGTTGATTAATTAATTTGCATATAAACAACTATATGATAATATATTAAAACTTAAACAAATAAGGATATACGATTAAACACAAATTCCTAAACAATCAATAACGAAAACATAAACTTCAAACAAGATCCATTATTCAAACAAGCATAAAAGGTGTTTAGCTACTCATGATAGTGTTCAAAATAGCAAATAAAAGAGTAGAAAACATACTTAAAATAGTCTTAGAAAGGAAAATAATACAAACTAAGAAACTGCGAAACGTGTCGTGACCGAATTTTAACGAAAACCGAATCCTAGCTCTTCTCCTTGCCTCCAAACGATTACTTCAGCTCCAATGGATGAAAATATTAATTGATGATTATTCTGGGCGATTTTGGGTTGTATTTATAGGCAAAAATCGATAGAAATCGTATTCAAGTCGAATTCCAAAACTGCTGAAAAACACTTAGGACGCCGCACTCTTTGGACCAGAACGGCTCAGCGGGAAAGATTTTTGGTTACCGCGGCGTCCTGCTTTGATTACTGCGTCGTTGTCATTTTCAAGCATGTGATTGCGGCGTCCTGCTTTCTTCAGGGCGTCGTCCCTCCTTGCTGATTTCACCAATTCTCGTCGTTTAAACTCATTTCTTCCTCCAATTCCACTTTCCGATCATGTAAACCTGTAAAATGGACAAAAACACTTTTCTACACGATTAAATGCAAAATCCTATCCTATCCATCATGTTTACTATGAAAAATGACCGATTATCGCATATAAATAACTATATAAATATGCGATATCAATAAGACACTTTATTTACTCTATGCTTTCAAATATGTACAAGAAAGAAAAAACAAAAAGAAAAAGTTAATGTTACCACTAACTAGTACTGTAGTAGTATAAGTTTTGTATGGAAGTTGATTCATACATTACGTTTTTTTGTCACAAACGAGAGCTTCATTTAAAGAGCGGAGGTCGTGCTTAGTTGACCTTGGGTTTGTTGTGATTAAAACGATAATGTGCTTGTTGGAGTATATATAAATATACTCCAAAAAGCATCGCTCCGGAGGCTGTGAGCTCCGGAAGCCAACCGAAGGTAGGTCAACCTCAAAAGAAGACGTGTCAGGTATCACATGGCCACCTGACACAAAGTACTGACATAGGCGGCCAAAAGGACACCATCACGTGAAGTGGCAGAAAAAGTAGTAGAACCTTCCTATTACCCCGCTGGATAATAGGAGGCACCGAAGCTGCTGCGCTTGGACTGGATATTTGAAAGAAGAAGATGCAGGGCGCCGAAAGAGGGTCCAGCCTATTACACAAGGGACAAGGAGCCAGAGCAAAGGTAGTATAAAAGGAGCAAGCCCCATTTCTGAAAAGGGGTGGATCCTAAAACATTCTAAATCAAGAACATTCTTAAATGCTCTTGATTATTCTCTCATTCAATACTTCATTCAATACCTAATTATTGCAATTAATAGCTTTAAATCTCTATGACAAACACTGATTCTTACGCCCGAGCCTTATCGGGGGAATCTCCCCGATAAGCTTAGTCGTTTCCTTGGTGTTTCAGATCACAGCTAGAAGACCGCTCGAAGATTATTCGAAGTACAAGGTCCCCGAGGATTTTTACTTCAACATTTGGCGCCATCCGTGGGACCACGATCTAAGTGACAGTTGGAGCAGGAACTTAGTGGCATGGATATCTCCCAGTCCTCAGGGACATCCACGACATTGCCCGCAGTTCAGCCATCAACTAACGCTGTGGAACCACCACGATCTCAACCACATCCAGCAACACCGTATCAGCCATTATTACAGCACTCCATGCTATCTCCATCATCATCCTTGTTAAACTCTATGACGCAGACGACAGGGCCTCAAGATGACGAAGTAATCACACCAGAGTTTGTCGTAAAAAACTTTGGGCGATTACGAGGAATGATGAACCAAATGGAAAGAGGGGAAGGGCATGTGAGTCCGTTACAAGGACGGAACCTCTTTGGAGGAGCTGACCAACCTATCTTCACCCAAGTACCGGATACAAGACTGAGGCAGAGGGAAGACACCACATTTCCCCCGCCACAAACAGGCTACAGGCCTCCACAGCCCATATTTCCTACTATCTTTCAAGCAGGTTACAGACCTCCGCCCCCCAGGGCGTTTTTTGATTTACCTCCGGGTGTTTCGGCACCACGACACACGCAAGGGACTGAAATGTCATACTTCTCATTAGGACATCCAGTTTCGGTATCCCCACAACCGGCGTCGGTAGAGTACAATCCTAACATCTGGGCTTCACCTCCGGAACAGGCCCAGGTAACAGCCTCAAGACTGGAGGCCGAAGATCTAGCAAAGCCGTACCATCGACAGAAAGAAGCAAAATTTATCAAGAAAATTGCAGAGTTCAAATTTCCCCCAAAAATCAAAATGCCCTCGAATGTAAAAATGTATGACGGAACCCAAGATCCGGATGACCATCTCAGCATTTTTGCCGGAGCCGCCGAAGTAGAACAGTGGTCCATGCCGGTATGGTGTCACATGTTCGTACAAACTTTAATAGGGGCAGCCAGGTTATGGTTCGATAGTCTCCAGCCAGCCAGTATTGGCGGGTTTGAGGAATTACAACAGAAGTTTAGAATTAACTTCATGCAGCAAAAAAGGTATGAGAAAGACCCCGTGGAAATTCACAACATAAAGCAAAGAGAGGACGAGACCCTCCGAAGGTTCATGGAGAGGTTCAATAGGGAAAGCCTTCAAATCAAGGGAGCAACGGAGGGAATGAGGGTCTCCGGCTTCATGCATGCAATTAAAAATAAACAGCTCATTGAGAGACTCAACAATCAAATTCCCAGAACAGTGGAAGAGATGATGGAGAGGGTGCAAGACTTCATCAGAGGGAAAGAAGCAGCTTCCCTAACGGATGAAGGGAATTCAAGAAGGGTAGCACGAGAAGACAGACGGAGCAATTGGAAAGGAGGGAACAGGCGGGACACCCCTGTTTCGCGAAATGAAAGATCTCCTCCGAAGCAGAGGGCCTTTACCCCGCATGTACATCCATACTCTCCGGACGGCAGGCCCAAAAACATCTATCCAAAACCCCTTGTGAAATACTGTCTACCGAGCCTGTCGGCCAAAAATTTCCCATTCCCCCACCAATGGCGGGGAACCCAGAAAAAAAGAATGCTGACCGATACTGCGAGTTCCATCAAGGCAACGGTCATCACACTAACGATTGTTTCCAGCTCAAGAAACACATCGAAGAAGCCGTGCGAACCGGTCAGCTGCGTCATCTCTTGACAGAGGTAAGGGCAGGAGCCAAGCATGGGGGGAAGAATAACCGACAAGATGGCCGAGGTGGGCAAAAAGGAAAGACCAAGGAAGTTCACATGGTCAAATACCAAGATATAGAGACTCGCCAAGAGCTGGATGAAAGAAGAAGGAAAAGACCGGAGGTCTTCAACTGGATGAACCAACCAATAACCTTCCCACCATTAAGTGAGTATTGTCCCTCACAAGACGCTATTGTTATAGAGGGAAGGTTTCGGAAACTACCCATGCCGAAGGTATATGTGGACACTGGAAGTTCATTATATACGAACAGTATTTTCGGAAACTCAAACTGGGAACCCAAGCCGGGCTCCGGAAAACCAGGGGCGCATCTGCAGAGTTTCACGGGAGAGGTATCATGTCCGATGGGGGAAATAGACTTACCCCTCACTCTGGGGCAATACCCCAGAATGAGGACAGAGATGATGACCTTCTTGGTAGTACAAGCTCCGTCGACATACGACGTAATTTTGGGAAGACCTGGGTTATTCTTGCTAGGAGCGGTCCCTTCGCCGCTCCATTCATCGTTAAAATTCCCAACCCCACATGGAGTGGCAACGGTGAGGTCAGACAAAAGAAACAGAAAAGAATGCCACGAGGTTCGGCCACTAATGGGACCGAAGGAAGGAATCAGTGGTCCAAGGAAAAATTGATCATAAACCCCAAGTTCCCAGAGCAAACAGTTGCCGTAGGATCCTGTCTCTCACAGAAATGTAAGGAACAATTATTCACCTTGCTCAGCAACAGCCTGGATGTCTTTCCGGCAGATATGACGGGTGTGCCCAGGAATATAGCCGAGCATAAACTCAAGCATACCCTAGCATAGAGCCTGTTAGACAAAAGAAGAGAGGCAATGGCTCCGGCCATGACCAAAGTTATTCGGGAGGAAGTAACTAAGCTAGTAAAGGCAGGCATCCTTAGAGAATGAGATACCAAACATGGATCGCCAACCCGGTCATGGTGGCTAAAAGCGATAAGTCATGGAGAATGTGCATAGACTTCAAAGACATAAACAAGGCATGTCCCAAAGACAACTACCCACTACCGGAGATCGACTGGAAGATAGACTCACTGATGGGGTTCAGGTACAAGTGCTTTCTTGACGGCATATCAAGGTTACCATCAAATCCAGATGGCAAAAGAAGATGAGGATAAGACGGCGTTTTACACAGACTTCGGCATTTTTTGCTACCAAAAAATGCCGTTTGGATTAAAAAATGCCGAGACCACATACCAAAGGCTCATCGATCGAACGTTCCGTAGGAAAAAAACTTGGAAGCATACGTGGACGATTTGGTAATAAAAAGCAATCAGGAGGAGGATATGATATATGACATCGCCGAGACGTTCAAAAATCTCAGAAGTATCAATATGAAGCTGAATCCGAAGAAGTGTACTTTTGGGGTAGAAGAGGGAAGATTCCTGGGGCACGTTATAACGGAAAAAGGAATCAGAGCTTGCCCGGAGCAGGTACGCGCCGTAGCCGAAATGAAATCTCCCAAGAGCCTGGGTGAAGTGCAAAGCCTGAATGGCAAGTTAGCAGCCCTCAACAGATACCTATCAAGATCAGCAGAAAAATCTCTCCCTTTCTTTAAAACCTTAAAGAAATGCGTGAACGTGAAAGACTTCGAGTGGACCACCGAAGCGGAAGAAGCTTTTGTCAAAAATGAAGGGATACTTGCAGCAACTGCCTACACTAGTTGCTCCGGCACCCGGCCAGGAAAATCTTGGTCTACTTAGCGGCTTCACCGGAAACGGTCCTGGTCACCGAGATAGACAAGAAGCAGAAGCCCGTATACTTCGTTAGTAGAGCCCTTCAAGGAGCAGAATTAAATTACCCACCCATGGAAAAGCTGGCGCTCTCTTTGATACACGCAGCGCGAAGGCTTAGAAGGTATTTCCAAGCTTACCACATTGTGGGTTTTAACTGAACTGCCAATTAAGGAATATTCTGGCAACTCCCGAGCGCTCCGGCAGACTGGCCAAATGGGCAATAGTGCTAGGAGCATTCGCCATCGAGTATCGACCCAGGCAGGCAATGAAGGGCCAAATCCTAGCAGATTTCTTGGCAGAAATACCAATGCCACCACCTCCGGCACAACCAAAGCAACCAAGTCAGGAAGAGGCGATGAAGCCGGATCAAGAAACCCAGAAAGAAATATGGACTTTATTCACAGATGAGCATGTAATGCAACCGGAGCAGGGTGCGGGTGTCTTACTAATCAACCCTGACGGGGCAGAGTTTACTTACGCACTCAAGGCACCAATAATGGAGTCTGAGTGACGAAGCACCTCCTGGCAGGCCTCCGGATAGCAGCAAAAATGAAGATTACATTTGGAGGTAAGTGTGGATTCTTCTTTGGTAGCAAACCAAGTAAACGGAGACTTTGAGACAAAGGGGAGTCACTGATCAAATACAAGGGACTGGTTGATAAGTTAAAAACAGGCTTCCAGAGCTCAGCATAAGGCACAGTGCCAAGAGAGGAAAATCGAAGGCCGAATGCGGCTAGCAAGCTCGCCTCACTTGACGAAACTTAACTTTCCCCCACACTTCAAAGAATGTGCTAGTCGAAACATTGCAGGAAAGGTCGATAGATGTCAAGGAAGTACATGCTATCATAGAAGAAGAAGGGCCTTGCTGGATGAACGCCCATCATCCAATTTTTGAAAAATGGTTCTCTACCCGAACGATGAAGCCGAAGCTAAAAGATCAGGGCAAAAAGCCCAATGTATGTCTTTGACGGAGAAAACCCTCTTCAAATACTTGATGCCATTACTCAGATGTGTTGGGCGATGCAGGCCAATTATATCATCAGAGCGGTACACCACGGAGCTTGTGGGATGCATTCGGGCCCAAGGGCCACGGTTGCAAAGATAATGAACTTAGGCTTACTATTGGCCCTCTATGTATCGGGATGCAACTGATGAGATCAGAGCTGTATCAGTTGCCAGCGATACTCACGGTGCCCAAATTACCTAAGCACTCCTTGATCTCTGTCACATCGCAATGGCCATTTCACCAGTGGGGCATCGACCATAGTTGGTCCCTTCCAGTAGCCACCGGAGGAATCAAATTTTTGTTGGTAGCAATAGATTACTTCACCAAATGGGTGGAGCGAAACCGTTGGCCTCAATCACCGGACCACAGATAAAAAGTTTGTTTTTTGAAACCTAGTTTGCAGGTTCGGGCTACCAGGGATCCTGATATCGGATAACGGAAAGCCAGTTCGCCGATAACCCACTTAAATCCTGGTGTAAAGTGAAGATCAAACAAAATTCACATCAGTGGCTCATCCCCACAAGCCAACGGCCAAGTAGAGAGGGCTAACCGAAGCATTGTTGAGGGAATCAAACCCGCCTAGATAAGAAGGGGGTAGCTAGCTGGCTGGATCCACCTGGTCCCATGTACTATGGGCTCACCGAACGATGGTATAAAACAAGCAATGGGAGACCCCCTTTAGCTTGACCTCCGGAACCGAAGCCGTTTATCCCTGCAGAAATAGGTATGCCCACCCCACAGAGTACAAGTCACGGCAGGCAATGACAAAGACTTGGTCTTCATTTAAATCTCCTGGAAGAAAGAAGGGAGATAGCGGCAATCAACGAAGAAAGATACAAAAGGAAGGTGGAAGGATACTACAACCAGAGGGTTACGGCTACTGCATTCAAACCAGGGGACTACGTGTTCCGGAGCAATGAGGCTAGTAGGGCCGAAAACCAAGGCAATTGGGACCCAAAGGGAAGGCCCACATACCAAATTAAAAACGGAGCCTACAAGCTAAAAATGGTCGGAGGGGATATGCTCCCAGGACCTGGCATGGACACCTCCTTCGCCGTTGCTACATATTGCTTATGCCAAAGTCACTTGTAAAACATCCTATTGAGGCATGTAAGGGCAATGCCCGATTGTTTATTATAATATAAAATCTATCGTTGCTTCCTGGTTTAGGGAGTAACAATTTTCTCAACACATGGCAAAACTCTTAAGACCATTGATTAAATTGTAAAAGACAAGTGATTCATGGTAATCAAAATCCTAAGACTATTACTTTCTTAGAAAACGAAGGGAGAGTGCCCTCTCTAATAAACTTCCATGTTAGTCTGATACTCTAATCCTAACATAGACAGGTTTGAGCAGCCTACCAAAAAAATATCTCCGTGCTGGTCTGAGAATATCCCAGTACCGTAGGGTTGAGTAACCTCTCTAATAAACTCCATGTTAGTCTGATACTAAATCCTAACATAGACAGGTTTGAGCAGAAAAAAATATCTCCGTGCTGGTCTGAGAATATCCCAGTACCGTAGGGTTAAGTAACCTCTCTATTAACTCGGTAATAACAAAATAAAATAATTATTGTGACGAAGGACGCTTCTCAAAATAATTATTTACAACTGAAAAAACATGGAATATACAAAACACATCACGGAAAGTCAAACAGTTTCATTAATGTAACAGGCCGAGAGCCACAATAATTACATATTGGCCGAAGCCCTGGCAAAATACAATACACATAATCTTCCTACAAACTTAGAGTTCTAAATCCGGAGGCAGGAGCAGGATTTCAAAGCCTGGAGCTCTTCAATAGAGAGGTGGGGAGTTAGCCCTAAGAAGCTCAAGATAAGGAAAGGAGAGCTGAGATAGCGCAGCAACGGCTTCCTCTATTTCTGTTCAGCTTGAGGGTCAAAAAGAAGGAACCGCATCCATAGGAGTGCTAAGTCGTTGATAACGATACCCTTTCTTCACCCCATCGGCAAAACCTGCGTAGCAGTCACCTGGCCATAGGGAGAGGAAAACTCGTGACTGGCACGGAGTTTGTTGAAAAAGCTCCGTAGCCCATCCCCCATAACCCAACCCAATCTTGGCTTGAAGCTCTTCCTTATCAGAAAAAAGAGCTTTGTTAGCTTCTTTAGCCTGCTCAAGCTCATCCTGCAGGAGGTCAATAGTTTTTTTTGGCATCCGCTCCGGAACTCTGCAGACGAGACTTAAGGGCCTCCTCAACCGTCTCCAATCTACCCAACTCTCTCACCATCAGATCCCAGTCAGATTGGCTCACCATCTTCATACCTGGAGCAACGGCAGGAGTCTTTGCAGCTTCTATTAGGGAAGCATTTTCCTCCCTCACCTTATCCAACTCCGAAAGCGCATCAGCTAGCTGCACAGTCAAAATCTTAACTTGCTTAGAAACTTTCTTCCGTTGGTGATGGTGAAATTAGCTTTGCTAGAAAGAGAAAGGCCGGTTCTTTCCAAGGAAGAAATTACGCATCTTTCTCCTTCATCTAAGCTTCCTGCTCAGAAAGCTTCTCCCTAAGCCTTGAATATTCATCCAGGAGTCTATCATGTCGGGCCCGCAGCTCAGTACCACCAACGGCTAACTGAGTTAGCATAACATCCATCCGGCCCATCACAGCCTCATCCGATTTCTTTCTCCAGCGCTTCAACTCTGCCGGAGTCGCAAAGTTGTCAAGCATGCTCCGGCAGATACTGACATCTTGCATACTGCTGCTGGGGTACCGCAGACCAGGATGGAACATACACGCCTTCGGTTTGAGAAGGCCCGGAGCTAGAAGGGGAGGGAGGATTAACTTCTTGTTCCACAAAATGATCACCACCACCATCACCACTTTCATCACCCCTTGGGGCACTCCTCAGTTAAGTGGCCATCTTCACCACACTTGTGACAGTTTCTGTCACCACCCCCAAGGCCCGTAGAAACCTCCTGGTCCTCAACAATGACCTCTGGCCCAGTCATCATGGCGGAACCTGATTCTCGATAGTAACCTCCGGTTCGGTAGCCGTTGCAGAAAGAACTTCCTGGTTCTGAGCAGTGACTTCCGGAACAGTCGCTACGGGAGAAGGAACCTCCTGGTTCTGAGTTGTGGCCTCCGGCTCAGTTACCTCCGGAGCATCAACCTTCGGTTCAGCCCCATCTGCACAAATTAAAGAAAGACACAAAGAGGCCATGTCAATAAGAAGTTATAGTCCAAACAAGCGAGGACCAACGAAAAAGGAGCTCTTACCAGAAGGAGCAGAAGTAGATGTAACGGGGGGTACTCTGTCCTCCCCCCTCCAAATTGGCAGAAGGATCTGCAGTGGGTTGATCTACGGACTCTGTGGAGCACCAAAAATCAGATCGAGGAACGGTTTCAGAAGAAGAGGAAGATAACTCTATAACCGAAGGGAAAGAGGGACATGGTGAAGCAGGGAAAAAGGGATAAACAATCCGGCAAGAACCTGACATTCCCCTTCCTCTTCGGAAGTAAGGTCAATATGTGTACCTTTTCGAGCAGCTTTCTTATGCCGACGAGGCTTGCCGCTAGAAGCTTCGGTTCTAGCTCTCTTTCTGGCCTTAGGAGCAGAAACTTCAGCCACCACCTCCTCCGTCGCTGCTAGCAGCAGGAAGCAACGAACGGATAGTGGCAGAAGGCTCCACAAACTTTCCATTGACTTGCTCAAGTATGCCCTTCTCATCAGCCTCCAGCACAACTCGTGGAAAATGAACGTTGCTCACATCATCAAGCTTCAGATACTCGAGCAACGTCAAAGCTGGAAAAATATAGCAGGGCAGACATAAATACAAAAACATATAACGACAAAGGCTAAGTTGAAGAGGCAACGGGAAAAGAAAGGAAACTTACTTTGACTACCAACAGCGATGGTGGGCTTCTGGCACATAGGAATCCAGTTTCGGCTTACACCAGCTAGGACTAGTACCTCCGAAGGATAAGGGCGAAGATGAATGGGGTTCGCCAATATAAGTTCTTGGCCCCCTCTCCGCGTCTGAAAGAGACGGAGCATCATCCTTAAAACCCCCAGCAGTAACGGATCGCCATGCCATCGGAATAGGAGCAACGGCAGCATTTATCCAAAGAAGGACTCCTTCCACTTCTTCAATCCAGTAGGAATAAAGGAGAAGCAATCCTTGTCAACCAGATCGTTCTTTGCCTGGCGCTCCACCATGAACCAGTCGCCGTTGCGAGCTAGTTTAAAAAACTGACGCCACAAGTTCAGAGTAGCGGCAAAACCCAGCGCCCGGCATAAGATCTCGAAAGACATAATTCGAAGAACACCCAACGGGTTCATCTGAGCAGGGGAGATCCGATAATGCTCAATCACTGAAAGAAAGAACTCAGTAACGGCAGACGGAGGTTCGAAAATTCAAACCATTTACAATAGAGAGCGATCTTCCCCGCGGGGCAATCCACCACCGTGTTGTTCATATGGGGTTCAGAGGCGCCCCAATTAGCAGCAATCTCATAACTGGCGCAGAATCTCTGAAACTCCTTATGAACGAGAGTGCAATAAGAACTCGAGAGATCGGATTTACCCATTATGTGGGGCGGAGTATAAATAAAACAGCGAGCAATGACGGGAATAAGAAAAAAAAAAAAACAGGAGAAAAATTAGGGTTCTTGAGAGAAAATGGTAAATGAGTAAAAGAAAATTGGATTTGGGTTTAAATAGGGAAGAATCAGCGCAGGATAGCCGAAGGGGCGCAAGATAGGCGCGAAATCCGAAACTTGGGGAACACGTGCAACTGACAATGAAGGGACATAACGGTCAAAGGAAGTCTTAGGGTCAGGCGCGTGAGGAAGAAAGAAGCGGCGGCATTTATGAGAAGTGACATAAGGCAATGATAACTGGCACGGACATTTTTTGCCTTTTGGGGTTATCAAGGCAACACATAAACGGCTCCATCAAAAGCCATAACAAAAGGCAACGGAAAACGAATCAGTTATTAAAAAGTCTAGTGTAACGGTGCTAAAAGCTCCGTCATACTAGACTGGGGGGGGCATGTTGGAGTATATATAAATATACTCCAAAAAGCATCGCTCCGGAGGCTGTGAGCTCCGGAAGCCAACCGAAGGTAGGTCAACCTCAAAAGAAGACGTGTCAGGTATCACATGGCCACCTGACACAAAGTACTGACATAGGCGGCCAAAAGGACACCATCACGTGAAGTGGCAGAAAAAGTAGTAGAACCTTCCTATTACCCCCGCTGGATAATAGGAGGCACCGAAGCTGCTGCGCTTGGACTGGATATTTGAAAGAAGAAGATGCAGGGCGCCGAAAGAGGGTCCAGCCTATTACACAAGGGACAAGGAGCCAGAGCAAAGGTAGTATAAAAGGAGCAAGCCCCATTTCTGAAAAGGGGTGGATCCTAAAACATTCTAAATCAAGAACATTCTTAAATGCTCTTGATTATTCTCTCATTCAATACTTCATTCAATACCTAATTATTGCAATTAATAGCTTTAAATCTCTATGACAAACACTGATTCTTACGCCCGAGCCTTATCGGGGGAATCTCCCCGATAAGCTTAGTCGTTTCCTTGGTGTTTCAGATCACAGCTAGAAGACCGCTCGAAGATTATTCGAAGTACAAGGTCCCCGAGGATTTTTACTTCAACAGTGCTAAAACTTGAGATGTTGTATGATTGTTTTAATTTGTTTCCATTTTCAATGTTGGGAATGATATTATCTTTTGACTAATTTCCCAAAATAGTCTTTTTGTTATTATCTTATCTTTTCTCTCTTGTGATTGTTTTTGAATGCTTTCACACTTCCAATTTTATAAATGATTGATTAAGACCATGGAAAAATGATTGCTTCGATAGTCTATACATGTCTCGAACATACCATAGTTTGTTAGAAAGAAGTTAAAAACACACTTACAAATAATACCATGAATATTTAATGAGTTTTGATAATGCTCGTGATCATTAGAATTGTTGTTAAAATATAAAGATGGTGCTTAAAAATTGTATCATCTACAAGATATTATACAATCTTACGTGTCTATTTATTTTAACTAACATTATTGGACGGTTGTTTTCTAAAAATGTTAAAGAAAAAAATAATCTAAAATAGTATTCCAGGTTCAATTTCTACAAGCTTTTAATTGTCTCGTGGATATGAGTTTCTTAAAAGAAAATATTTTATTTATAATTTTACTTTTTTAGAAAGACAATTAACGAGAACTTAACATGTAATGATGGAACGTGATTCTATATGAGAGATGATATTTGTTGTCATAACCATTAACGAGAACCTAGCTAACGTTTAATGATGGAACAAGATTATTGTTGTTATATTGTTTTTGTTAGATGATGTTTAGACATTGGCTTTTATTTATCGAATATTTTTACATAGTTATTAAATTAAAAGTATAAATTAGAAAACCCTAATAAATCAATAAATAAAAAGTCTAATTTTTCTAGAATAGTTAATTATTGGATATATGAGTATGTGATTATTTGTACATACAAACAGTTTTATTTAGACATACTTATGTTAAGTTTAAATTTAAAAAACCTTTAACTACATGCTTCTAAGTTAATACAAATAACCTTCTAATACAAGTCTAACGGTTTATCAATATTTTCGTCGTTACAAGACTTGGAAATACAACCACTTAGTTAGTGATCAATTCACATACAAATAGACTAGAAGTCATTTTGTTGTACAACGGTTTGCTACTAGTTTAAATAATTTTAAAATCAAAGAAAATTGACAAAAATAAAGGTGAGAGTTTGATAAAATGGGAACACTCGAACGTGAGATGATTATCTTTTGAATGCTCACACTTCACATCTTGCTTCAAAGAAAGGCCTACTACTACTAACAAGATTGCCCCAATTTGAAAAATTGTTTACATTTGTGTCGATTGACTTTTTCCCGTGACACATTAAAGCACAAATTTAAATGTTGTGGGAAGTGATATAACCTCTTGGCAAAATTCAAAATTTGCGGATGCCTAAATCCAACCTGAATGAGTTATCTAATTTTAAAATATTGTTATCGTATGTATGTGTATATAACTATATCAATCTCTTTTTGTTGAGGCATGCTCCTCAGATTTACGAATTCACAGGGCCCGTAATCTTGACATTCACATAAGTTGCAACATACGATACTGCACCACTTGTTTAAGAATTTTCAATTGCATGGTCAGATACATAAAAGAACAATATTTGAAAGTTATACACACAACAAACGTTTTTTAAATAGAATAAAAATAATAGACTTTAAAGTAAAGTTGAATATATGTATCCCTCGTTGCTTAATCATTTTTGGATTTTGATAGTAGTCAATAGAGATTGGTTAGTGTTGAATGTATGTACGCAAAAAGGTCTCTTAAAATTATGAGGTGAAAGCGTATTACTCCATACCATTTTAGATTAGGTTAAATGTTTGAATATATATAAACTTGAGACCATTATATATAGCATTCATTTAAATTTAAATAAGTTTATTATATGTATCTAACTTTTAAATACGTTATTAATAAAACCCTTGCAAATAGGTGAAGCGACAGTTTATAGATATCATGTATGTACGAATACATATAATAGTCATATTTAAAAGTTAGATACATACATACAGTGGAATTATTAAAGTGGAATACATACTATAAATTTCGAAATATAATTGAATATATATTTCAAAACATTTATTCCTAATAGATGTTTCGTAAGTAAAGCACGACATCACTTGGTTTTTTTATTTACTATTATGATAGATTGTACAATGGCCTAAATTATATAGTCAAAGTATGTTACAATTTGATTATGGGTGTAAGAATCTATTTGGATAGAATCCACAAAACCGTGTATTAATCAATTTCTCAATAAAGTATTTTGTCCGTAAAAATTATATTGTGTTTTATGAAATTTTGATAAAAATAAATCAATGTTGCACTTGGATGCCATGCAAGAAGTCAAGTACACGACTCTAAGAATGGTTAGCTCTTTCTTTCTTTTATATACATTCCATAAGAGCAAAATCTAGTCATATAAAATGACAGTTTATTTGGTTGATAAAAGTTGTTAGGAAGGATGTCATCCCGTTTTTTATTGATAAAATTTTGACCGAAAAATAATATATCTATTCATATTGGGCGTTGCCTCTTGACCCCGAAAGGAGTACACCCCCTTGACCTACATCTTAATTCATGTCAACTTACTAAGTTACACCTTCCAACATGATATTGATTCCATTCATTCCTATGTAAATGTAAGTCTCAGTTACAAAAATAAGTAATGCCTCTAATACAAACAAATATATTCATATCTTTTTCAAATATTACCATTATGTAATGTAATGTAATCCGCTATTAAGACTATTCTCAACGGTGACGTTTAACCACCCGATCAATTATCGTCACCTTAGTACCATGTCAGCATATATCAAAACTGACTGACCACTGTCAATAGTGACACGTCAAATTCTATTTAGATAAACATACAAAGAAAAAGAAGATAACGAGAATAGGCCCCACCCTCACATCCACTTCCCCCCGTCTATTTTAGCTTCCCTTCGTCGCTTTTTCAACGCCTCCAAACTAACGTCACAACTAATTAGCCCGTGCCACTGTTGTCAGTGAAACGAGCCGTTACCAATGAGGTAAACCTAGACAAAAATTTACATATAATACTTTATTAAAACCTAGGGGGTTTAACAATAACTTTTCAGACCAAAGGGTTAAAAGTGACATTCAATCAAACTGTTTTTAAGGGGTTTTCCTTCACCGGAAAACTTCACAAACACAAACACAAACACAAACACAAAAATGGAAGAAGACGACGAAGCTCCGCCGCTCGCCGTCGCGATCACCGGAAACCTAACCCATCAACCCTTCAAAGACAACCAACTTCCACCAGTTGGCGTCACCGTCATCACCGGATACCTCGGTGCCGGAAAATCAACTGTACAATTCTTAACCCTTAATCATCCTTCTAATTACCATTTTGCCACTGTTTAATAACTAAACTATAATATTAAATTATTTCAGCTGGTTAATTATATATTAAATGGTAAACATGGAAAGAAAATAGCTGTTATATTGAATGAGTTTGGTGAGGAGATTGGAGTTGAGAGAGCTATGATTAACGAAGGCGAAGACGGTGCGGTTGTCGAGGAATGGGTCGAGCTTGCGAATGGTTGTATTTGCTGTACTGTTAAACATAGTTTGGTTCAAGCATTGGAACAACTTGTTGAAAGGAAAGATAGGTAACACACTAACACCTTTTTACCGCGTTTTCTGTTCGAGTTCACGTACCAAATTTGTAACCGTTTTGATAAAAAGAAAATATAAGTTTATTTAGTATTTCTTTTTTTTGTGTGTATTTAGATTGGATCATATATTACTCGAGACGACAGGGTTGGCGAACCCTGCTCCGCTTGCATCTGTTCTTTGGTTGGATGATCAGTTGGAAGCATCGGTCAAACTTGACTCCATTATTACTGTAAGCGTTTTTTTTTTTTTTTTTTTTTTTTTTCAGTGCACGTTTAATTGTATAACTTTGTATCTTTGAAATTTATTTATGAACAGGTTGTAGATGCCAAAAATCTTCGTTTTCAGCTCAAAAAGCATGAAGATTCGTCCACATTTCCTGAAGCCTTCTTACAAATAGCATTCGCTGTAAGTGGTGGTTTTGACTCAGAGTTATATATTTTGTCCGTGCTTTTAATTTTCTAAATTAATGTATTGAATATGATTAAAGATAATTGTTATTAAAATAGTAGGCTAAATCTTTGAGTAAAGCAGGAGGTTGTACCTACAAAAAAGTTCATTTCGGGTCACTTCCGACTGGTTTCGTTTTTAGTTAAATATTTTCATTTGACCCATTTGGGATTAAATATAACCTAAGTCAACCTAGTGACCCTTGTGGTAATTACTGATGTTCACCATAATTAGTTTGTTCACGATATCATATTTAATAACTTTGAGTGCTCATTGGCTTATATTGTTTCTTGTAGGATGTTGTAATTCTGAATAAGGTTGATCTGGTTTCCCCAGATGATCTAAAGGAACTCGAGAAGGAGATACATAGCATTAATTCACTTGCTAATATCGTTCAAACTTTGAGGTGTCAAGTAGATATATCCATAGTATTAGACTGCAAAGCATATGATGCATCGGTTAGTGATTCTTCATTCCTTCTCATTCCTATATTTTTTTCACTTTGGGATAATATATCAATTTGATGTTTGAGTTTTTTTTACCTAAACTTCTTCTGCATTTCAGCATGCTGCTCACTTAGAACAGTTACTTGAAGAAAATAAGTCGTTAACTACTAAAGATCTACATGATAGCGGTGTGAGGACGATGTGTATATCTGATTCACTCAAAGTTGATCTTGATAAGGTATTTTGAACAGTAATATATAACTTGTAGTAGAGGTGGCAAGATGGGCCGGTTTGAGTAATGGGTCCAAATGAGTTCGGTTGAAACAGGCCAAACTATGATTTTGGTATTTTTCTTATTGTAATAATATAATTTTTGAAAAATCATATGTAACACTTTAACCAAAAATGTCCAAGAAGGCAAGAACAGTATACCATCTCAAATTGTTGACAAACTGAGAATCACGTTTACCAAACATTAAATTCTAGTGGTAAAATTCGGTCTATACATAGCTGCAAACATGCTACACAATGTTGCTTCTACTGTAAAAATATGTTTTGTTTATCCAATAGATTTGTATTATGGTGTTTTGTAATTTTGCAGGTGCGTATATGGCTTGAGGAGATCCTTTGGGATAAGAAACACGATATGGATGTTTACCGTTGCAAAGGTGTTCTGAGTGTTGTAAACTCTGATGAACTTCACACGATTCAGGTAATCTTAAATACTAAAACTCTTTTATCTCATCATTGAACTTTTTAAGTTTAAAAAAAAAACAGACCAAGAAAAGGCTTGATTACTTGCTTAAAGTGAAAATGCTTTCTTTCATTTGCAGGCTGTGAGGGAGATTTATGAGATAGTTCCTGCTCGAAAATGGAAAACTGGAGAAACTCAAACCAATAAAATTGTGTTCATAGGTAAATCTATAATCACCCTTCTGGTCGTTTAGTATCACATTATTATGATCCTTACCAATTCGCCACTTTATGTTAATTGCGAGACTTTCCCTAAAATGATATTTTTGATTTGTGCAGGGCGTTCACTAAAAGAGGATATCCTTCTCGAGTCTTTTAAAGCTTGTGCCTCAACAACGTGTTAATTGTGTTATCTAATAGGCGTTCGATATGTAACCTTATGTTTTTCGGGAGATTAGTTAATTACTGTGCTGCAACTAGAATTTTGCCATTTTTATAGGACACTTATTAGAAATGATCAAAAACTGAAATTTACATAATGAAATAATTATGTCAAAAAATACCTCTTTTGTGACTTGGTAGTTAGATGTGACAGACTGACATGTGTGATTTGTTGTTTTTTTTCAATATTTGGTTATAGATATTTTCTAGCAATTTTTGTGCAATATATAATTATTTCAAACTAAAAAAATACCTCACTCATTGGGAAGTGGTAATATGACTAAGATTAAAAATGGTGACGGTTTAAATATGTATTTTTGGTTAATGTAGGTTAAAACCGTTCAACAACCTTTTATTAATAGTTCCTATATATTTTTAGGGATTTTGCTAAAGATAGTTTTTAAGATTTATGTTTAAAATGTTCATATATGCATAATTGTATTGTATGTTAATAATAACTATTCATTTATTCAAATAATCATCCTTATGGGTAATTGTTTCTACGTACAACACAATAATTGTCGGATCTGTGGTTAGCAAACTTCAACTTTTATCTTCAAAAGAAGTGAGAATTAATATTATTGGATTAATTCACTTATAATTTCCCCAAAGTCCACTCGATAAAGTCACAATAACACAAAAGTAAGATTAAATACATTTAAACACTTTGATTAAATTCTATAATCAACTTTATGCATTAATCCTCAAAACACTGAAGTCCTTAGTCTCTAGTATCAACATCGAGTTCCCTAGATTTAAACTCACAATCTAGTTGGAATCTCCGTTGTTAGCTACACGTGCATTCCGACATTATTATAATAAATTAGGGCGCGACTCCTATTCATTATAATAATTCGCATGCTACTTTCGTAGATCCGATTCTTCAATTGTTAGCCAACGATTGCTCCATCGTTTAGGATGAAACAGAAGCGACTCGTGACACCGTTCTTCCGTCGGACACTGTCCACTTCTTTCCTATCAAAAGTGACATAAATCCGTTTCAACTCTACTATTGACAGGAATCGCTCGTAGTCACGGGACACATGTCCCAATACCGCGGTGTACCAAGCATCTAGAATTGGATTACGTATTTGTTTGGCTAATACAACACACTAACAAATTCAAGATATCCTCAATCAAAACACATAAAAAACAACATCAAGTTTAGTAGTTGAAAAACAATAAAAGACGACTGCAAAAAATATTGAAGCACCACCACGAACGCTATTAGATGATAAGAGTTAGAAAAATATAGATGTTGTTCATATATATATCTATTAACATAACTGAAAGTTATAGCTTTTAAAGTTGTTTGTAAACATAGTTTATCGTCGTTGTCTGTGTCGTCTAACAAAAATATTTAACTGAAAGTATTTGAGAAAAGAACTACCACCATCGAAGTAACATGGTTATAAGATATATCAAGTTTGAAAATTGTCAAAAAATTAGGACAAATCCGGTTACCCCTCACCATTGGGACTGATGAAAAGTTTCGGACAATTGAAATTGATTTCCTGGTAGTTCGGGCCAGCTCCCCGTACAATATCATTATTGGAAGGCCCGGGATAGCAAAGCTCGGAGCTATTGTGTCGACAGCACACTCCCTCATGAAATTCCCTACTCCCGAAGGAATTGTGGAAATCCGTCCGGAAGCGCATAAAGTATTGGAATGCCAAAAGATTGAGAGGATACTACGGAAGGAAGAAGAAGAAGTCAAGATGGGAAAGGTTATTATTCATCCGGATCATCCGGACCAAACCGTTACGATCGGAAATACATTCACTCAGGAGGGTAAGGAAAAACTTATTACGCTCCTCCGACAAAGCAGAGATGTCTTTGCCTGGAAACCCTCAGATATGACGGGGGTACCAAGAGGGTTAGCCGAACATAAGTTAACCATCCAGAAAGGGAAAAGCCCGATAGTACAGAAGAAGCGGGGTCTAGCGCCTGACCGAAGTAGAGCTGCGTGTGAAGAAGTTAAACAATTAACCGAGGCTGGAATTCTCCGCGAAGTCCGGTACCGGACCTGGGTCGCTAATCCAGTTATGATCCGAAAAAGTGACAATACATGGAGGATGTGTGTCGATTTCAAGGATCTCAACGACGCTTGTCCGAAGGATGCTTATCCGCTGCCGGAAGTGGACTTAAAAGTGGAAGCTCTGGTTGGCTTCAGATACAAGTGTTTTCTGGATGCATACAAGGGCTACCATCAAATACAAATGGCCAAGAAGACGAGGACAAGACGGCTTTTCACACCGATATGGGGATCTTCTGTTACCGAAAAATGCCTTTCGGATTGAAAAACGCAGGGGCAACTTATCAAAGATTGATAGATAAGGCTTTCTCGGAACAGATTGGAAGAAACCTAGAAGCATACGTGGATGATCTAGTTATAAAATCCACATCGGAAGAAATCATGATGCAAGACATTCGGGAGACGTTTGCCAATCTCCGAAGAATCAACATGAAGCTCAATCCCAAGAAATGCTCTTTTGGGATGGAAGAAGGAAAGTTCTTGGGTCATATCGTCACCCCAAACGGCATTAAAGCAAACCCGGAGAAGATTCGAGATTTAGAAGGTATACCGTCTCCCAAGACGATGAAAGAAGTCCAGAGCCTAAATGGCAAAGTTATAGCCTTGGGACGATATCTCTCAAAATCTGCCGAAAAATCATTACCAATCTTTCGGACCTTAAAGAATTGTGTAAAAAAGGGAGACTTCCGGTGGACGTCGGAAGCTGAAGAAGCTTTACAGGAAATGAAAAGGTTTATCATGGCACTTCCAACTCTTACGGCACCCAAAGAAGGGGAAACCCTGATCCTGTATCTATCAGCTACGACGGAGGTTGTTAGTTCAGCCCTTTTAGCTGAAAGAAAGGGAGAACAAATGCCCATCTACTTCGTCAGCAAGGTGTTACAAGGTCCCGAAAACAACTACACCCAAATAGAGAAGATAGCGCTGGCCTTAGTTTATACATCCCGAAGGTTGAAAAGATATTTTCAGGCACATAGCATCCGAGTAATCACGGACCAACTCCCACGGATGGCGCCAAATGTTGCGACACCGGAATATCACAAGTACAATCGGGTAGAAGGTTCGGATCCGATAGAGTTGATCCGAAGAAGACCTTCAGCCTAGTTCTTATCTCCGATCTTGAACTATCTGCACAAGGAGGCAAACACACGAGTAAACGGAGCGGGGATGATCCCCTGGTTTACCTCGGGCGTAAGAGTAAGATTACGAAGAGTAAGAGTAAATGAATAAAGTAAGAGTGTATAGTGTTATGAACGTTACCCTTGAAGTGAAGAGTGAGCTTGGTATTTATAGATCTTGAGTTTCGGATAATAACGTGCTCTAAGTACAATATCTTGTTTATCCGGGAGGTATTGCGAAGTATTGTACTTTCTGTCGAGAAGTCATCCTTCGGCCTCATGGTCCTTAGGATGTTCTTCGGATAATAGGTGTTGTTTAGATTCTCTTTCTTAAAGATTGTGCCCAACTAATAGATCTTTCGACGTACCATTGGTTTGGCCGATAGACATCTATCGGCTACCGATGGTACGTCATCAGCCCCCCTAGTCCAGTATTACGTAGTTAAGACTATGTAATGCTTGACTAGAAGAAAAAATAAAGTGTTTCAACTCTTTCAGCTTCTTCTTTCGGTCGACTGGGGTGTGTCTTTTGAGTTTCTTCGGAAATTTGTAACCGTCTGACTGTTTAGGCGGGATAATGGGTTTTTAGCTTCGGCGGGAGGATTTTCAAATTGCTGCATTTAATGCTTATGCCACTTGTCACTATTCCATTGGCCGAGAGAGGCGGTGGGATTAGACGCGCGTCCCATCGTCTGACATACACTTGCCTATAAATAGCTTCTTTTACCCCATTTGTAACTTTTTTCTCACCGTTTTCTCAATTACACTTTTAACTGTGTGTTTTTCTCCCCTCACTCTTTCTTTCGTTGCTTTTTTGTCTTCTCATTCTTTCGTGATGTCAAAGAAAGATAAGGAAAACCTTCGGAGGTCTTTCAATAGTTTAACCCAGGAGGACCTGGATGTCCTCTGTGACAAATATGCCATCGGCGTTGGCTATGGCGTTACTCTTCCTGGTCCCCACGACACCATTCTGGATGCGCCTCCCGGCAAAATAGGGGTTTACGCTGAGTGGTTTGAATTTTCAAACCTCCGGCTTCCATTCTCCAGACTCTTTTTGGAGGTAATACTTCAAGTTTCATCCTTCCCAGATGAATCCTCTCGGAGCTTTGAGACTTACCTGTTTTGAGGTTCAGAGCTGGGCTCTTGGGTATACACCTTCGGTAACTCTTTTCCGGGTGTTTTATAAACTTGGAAAGGCGGGGGACTGGTTTACCTTTGATAAGAGGAGGAAACCTAATCCTGTTTGTTCTTCCGGTGCTCCTTCCGGCCGGAAAAACTGGAAAACCAAATTCTTCTTTGT